>JAOYMZ010012147.1:0-20755 GCA_025802335.1 Pinguicula primuliflora
GTTTAGCGTCGACTTATAAGTCACCTTATCAGTCAATTCTGCCTTATAAGTCAATTTGATAAAATAAGTCTGTTACGTGAACGTCAACTTTTTGCCTTATAAAGTGACTGATTTGAAAAGTCATTTTTTCAGTCTTATTAAAAAATAAGACGATTTATAAGTCTTTCATTCCTATTTTATCCTTGACTTTATAAGTTTATATACCTATATGTCTCTACCATGAGTATATTATTTTCATTGTTCTAAATTCTATTATTAATATTTAAAATAATAACTATTTATATAAACAATAAATTAAATTATTAAAGCTAAAAATATTTCTTATATTTAATAATAATTGTGATATAAGATATTATTAAAAAATACAATAACAATATAAAATAATGTCCCTTATGTCATTTTACGAAAATCAGTCATTATTTGTGAAACAAGTCTAATCAAATCAGTCACCTTATCAGGTCACTTTATCAGTCACTTTATCAGTTTTTAGTTACCTTATCAGTCATCAGTCACCTTATCAATTATTAATTACCTTATCAATCAGAATTGCTAAACAAAGCCTTAGACTTCCAACTCATATTTTTTTAGAATTTTAAATTTGTGTAATTGAAGTTGTCAAAATTAAATATGTGATTAGATTAGTTGTCAAAAAATTGCAAATTTAATAATAAATTTTGATTTCGGTACAAAAAAAAAATTCAATTACATTTTGTATTAAAAAAAAATTAATGGGCCACGCACCCCCTTGTCCTTTGAATTCATGGTAAACCTAAGCTGCTCTTCTTCATCAACTAGGTTTTAGGAAGGTGGCTTACCCTTAGGGTATTAAAAATTCACATTACATATAAGGTGGCTGGTATTAACTTATCTATTCTTTTTTACAGCTTTAGTTATGAAGACTCTCTGCCAATGAATGGGAAGGTAACCTTTCTAGGCCAGTCAGCATGCATTTCGTATAGCTTTGGTAGATAAATAAATCACTACAGATGAACCAATATTCCCGTCTCCTCAGATCCTAGAGCTATATCAGATACAAGAAACAATTCCACAATGAAGGTCTATTCTTTTCTTTATTTGTATCTCCTCTTTGATTCTCCATAAGCAACAACTCCCATAACTGTCATTGTGTAGCCAGCAATGCCAATGAAGGTAACCGGGTTGCGAAAAATGAGTATAGATATCACCACGGCCACAGCCCCTTTTGCATTGCCCAGAACCTGAGCGTTATTCAACAGCGGGGACAAAATTTCAGACAGATGAATGAATAAGCATCAACATTGAAGGAAACAATATCAGTGGCACAACTCTCAGTTGGGATGAGAATCATCATTTGTAGCACAAGGCACCTAAAGCGTACCAGTGGATATGCAGGAATGTCTTTACCAAGTCATGAGTTCAAGAAAAACAAAAAAAACTACGTGGAGTATTAACCTAGTCCACCCGAAACCAGGAAAATTTTCAAGTCCAGAATCTTACAACGAGATTAATGTTGAATTGTAATCCTGGTCATTCAAGTGTTGTGAACGGTCACAATTACAATTACAACTACAATTCTGGACCTAACATCATTAATCTGGTTATAAGATTATGGACCATAAAATTTTTTCCTAAAGCACTAGGTCATGAAGTTGGTACTTCACAAGAATGAGTAATCGACAAGAACATTGAAGGAAATGATATAGGGAGAGAGGGATGGAAACCTGTAGAGTGAGTGCACTTGTGTGCCTAGTTACCAAGAAATTGCACAAGTTTGCTCCATAGGCCATCGTTGAATTGACGAAAAGCAGCAGCCACATGAACTTGTGTTTTGTCCCCAAGGAAAGGACAAAAGTAAAAGCAGCGGGTTCCATTACAAGTGCTGTGGGGAGCAGAACTAAAATGGCAATTGGAGCCATATAAAGCATCAAATTCATGGAGTTCAACTTCTCCCTGCAACAATCATGGATGTTACGTAAGCTGACCGGGAGTAAAACTCGTCCCTTAGGGATTTACAATCAGTGTGGTCTAAAGGAATACCATCTGAATCATATATTTATAAAACTGTAGCACCGATTTGCTTTTGATGAGGAGCTGTCCCCAAGTCATGTTATGGCAAAAATTTATAAGCATATAGCAACAAAAACGAGAATTCACAATTGAAGTATTGTTGGGAAATGCCGTTAGAGGCACCTTACAATCTTGTTGCAGAAACCCCCATGAGCCATCAATGATAGGATTGAATGATAGATATCAAATGGAGGAAGAACATAACATATAATTTCGGTGAAAATGGAGAGAATAAGCAAACACTTACCCTTCGTTGGAGAGGAGAACTCCCTGTAACACGGACTTGAAAGCTCTTGCTGCAGTTGCACTCACACACATAATAAATCCATATAAATGAAAGCTCGGCTCCCCCTGAAACCGAAATTGGGAAGCTGGAAATTAGAATAATCACTTCATTTCTTGAGCCTATTAACAAGGTGGCTTTTTTTTAATAACGTAGGACCCTACCGAGGTAGGCTCGGTAGGTAAACCCGACGCCTTACAGACTGCAAATCACGGTGACTTTTGAGTGCAATGTCACAAACCACTAGGTCAAACACTCTTTGACGACATGGTGGCTTTTGAATGAATATGAAAGTGATTAAGAACTTCAAGCATCATTTCATATCCAATCCCATCAGCCCCAAGCTATAAAATGGTCATACAAGTGAACACTCATGATAGCAACTGCAGTAAAGTTTAATAATTCTCCTTGTGCATGAATCAAGATTTCAGATCTGATCTTCATTTTCAAACTGGAAACACAACAAATTCAGCTATAATATCAAATATTGAGACATAGAAATGACTAACCATGTTAAAAAATTGAACATTAAAAATTAAATCTTCCTGAAAATCAAATTCAGAGCCATGACCCATCAATATATAGATAAAGACGCCACCTTTCTCTAAGCAAAACAACGAATCCAATGAAAACTCCAATATCAATCATTCCCCACTGGCGATTATAACTCCAGCAACCACGGGTACAAGACAACCATAGGTCGCCCAAGCTTCCCTTTTAAGTGTCATAACATAAGCAAACAATGCAGTAAAAAACGGTGTCGTTGCTCCCACGGCTTGATTGAACGAAACCGGCAAATACTTGAGTGAAATATTCCCACCGACCACCGACCCACAGAAAACAATGCTGAGAGTGGAGATTCTCAAGAATTGTGACCTCGATTTAATCCTCTGTATCGGTACAACTCTCAAGAACACAATCGAGATGTAGCTGAGGACAGCACAAGCTGACATGTGGCACATTGTGAGGAAGATTGGGAAAGCAAATCCATAGTTTGAGAGGAGAAACTTGTTGAGGAGGAGGACACCAATGTTGGTGGAGTACCAGAGTATAATGAGGGAGGTAATGAAGATCCCCTGCTTGGACATCGTTTGAGTCGATGTGGGTATCTCGGATTTGGTCGTTTCCTCGGCCGCAGAGGCGTTTTCATTTCATTTGGGATCTGCGTGTTCTTCTGCTGTTTCTTTCTGTTTCTTGGTAATAACAACATTGCTTTCCCTGGTTATGTGGTGATGGGGTATAATCGTAAAATTTATAAATAGTAAACCATAATATTATTACAAAAACATTTTTATATAAAATTTTAAAATGTTTTGAAAATGAATATTGAGGAATAATAAATACCACCCCCATATAAATGTTTTTTTTTATAATGTAGGGAAACATGTAGGTAAACCCAACGCTCTACCGCAATAACCTGCAAACCACAGCTATCCCACATTTGGCAAGTCATATGTAACAATCTCATATCGCTGAGAAAATTTAAACACATGACAAAGAGTGCAATTATCACTATCACCACCACTAGATCAACGGCTCTTTGACACCACAGTCATATAAATGTAGCATGTTGCAGATACTTGACAGAGTAGTGCTACTTCATTTTTTTTCTTCTAACTGGGTAAAAGTTGACAGTGTATCAATATCAATAACTACCATCCCTGCTATACATTTGGAACTCTGTTTGTTGATTATTGTGAGTTGCATAATTTCGTGCAATTGAGTACTTTGAAATCGGAAGGAGAGTAAAGAACTTGTCATCCCTGCTATACATTTGGAACTTTTACCCATCCCAAACATTTTTTTGTACATAATCATTTTGTAGACTGTAAACAACTATTTTTGAACAATATTCAGTTTTTGATTTATTTTAAAAAATAAAATTTACTCTTATAAATATTTTTAAGTTTACTTTTTAAAAATAAATTTATATTAAGGTTACTTTTGCGACTGAACCTACATAAAATCCATATAAAAAATTTGTCAATTCCTAAAATTCCAAGTTTGGATCAGTTATGATAATTCATCATGTTCAATTGAATCGAAACGACACAACATCCTATGCAAGTCTTTGAAGGAGGTTGTTGACTTGGCTGAAGACTCTTCGTCGAAGTTTGAGATGACGATGAAAGGAATACGTGAGCTCAAGAAGCACTTATGCTAGCATCTGATGATTACTTTTCGATTGAAGATGGAGTTATGAGAACACAACAAGTCACCAACATAGTGTACCCAAATAGATTGAGTCGCAAAGTGAGACCACCCAAAAATCGGATGCAG
Source organism: Pinguicula primuliflora (assembly GCA_025802335.1). Taxonomy (NCBI): domain Eukaryota; kingdom Viridiplantae; phylum Streptophyta; class Magnoliopsida; order Lamiales; family Lentibulariaceae; genus Pinguicula; species Pinguicula primuliflora. The sequence goes on from JAOYMZ010012147.1 coordinate 4,610, forward strand.
GATGTTGTTTTGGAGAAATGCAGCTGAACGAGAGATTGATATATGATATGTGTTTATGATAACGGTATTGTTTCGTAGAAGTGTTGCAGTTAGTGTAGTTGACCAAAATTTGCAGAATTCACCAAAGTGTTCTGATTTATAAATCAATTAATCTCTACATGAAAAAAAATGGAAAAAGATGAAAAGTGCTCTTTAACGAGAAACGAGAAAAACGCTGGAGCATTTGTCCGAGGGACTTTGCATTTCCGTTCCTCTAATAAGATGGGCTACTTAAAACCATATGTGGGCTAAAATAAATTGTGTAAATGGGCCAAGGGAATTCCTGTTCCCGTGTAGATGTTTTTATTACTATATTATTTATTTAAAAATAATTGATCTTCGGTTTTAGCCGCTCTTGGGTAGTTCCGCCCAAACTGTCATTCGATCGTCCGCTTGCTGGATTGGGGGAAGGGGACTGAATTCTGGACGACCGGATTTAAGGTAAGTTGTTTAAGTGGCAAATGATGTACCATACTGTGAGATTGTTGGATCTTCGCAATAGTATTTGTGTGACAGAACACATGGAATATTTAGAAGCATTACTGCGAATCTTTTATTTAGATGCAAATCCTAGAACATGTTTAACTTATGTTGTTACTCACATCATGTAGCTGATAGTCTCAGAATTTAGTGCCATATGGATACACTTGGGGATCCGTATCTAATTTTGTAAGTTCGTTTAGTTTAATTCAATGAAATCCCTTTCATACCAAAAAAAAACGGTGAAACTTTTATTGTTGTGGGGATATAAGAAAGCATGCAATCACAATGATGAACGGAGAAATATTGTGCACAAAATTGTACTGTGGAATCTTTGAAACTTAGAAGATCTAGATACTTGGCAATACATAAGAGAAAAGTTCACATTGGTGTGGCATGCTGTCAAGGGTTTGGGACCGAAGACGGGTGATCGGACCTTGATAGGCGTTGGCGAAGATTTCCGCTGTGATGTCTCGACTCTGATGCTTAAGAAGAGGCTTCGGAGTTTTCCTCCTTCGCCCTATGGTTGCACAGAACAGAAGAAGATTATAACCGGTTAGAACTCAATGACAGGGAGATCTAAAAACTTGAGAACTCGATTGGGAGATCCAAACCAATGTAATCAAAGGAATTGTTATTCAATACTCAAAAGGTGTTCTTCCTCTTACATTCCTTCAGTTTAAATACTAGAAATCAAAAGCTTAACACAGAAATCACAAGCAAATGGTAACAAAAGATTTGCGCAAAAATAAAGATCTGTAATGGTCTGCAACGGCTCCTTTCTTTTTTTGTCACTTAAGTCTTCCTCTCCTTGATTGGATGTCGGCCTGTCTGGTTTGTTTCTGCGCTGGAATATCTAGTCAAACCTAGCGAACGGGTTATGGCCATTTGGATAAGCTGCTTGTTCCCTGACATTGCCCTTCCCTTCAACCGTACCCTTGTCCACAAAGGTAGGATGAGCTGTATAGATATCAGCTGCATTTTCCTAGGATGCCTCTACTGTGGACATGCCCTTCCAGGTGTACTAAGATTTGTCGTGATCCCTGATGCTCCCTTTGATCTAGGATGGCCTGAGGAATGGCTTGGGGGAGACCTTGATATACGGTTGGCAGAATTGGAGCTGCTGATGGTTCCCCCTTGAATTTTTTCAGCTTTGACACATGGAAAATGGGGTGGATCTTTGTTTCTGGAGGGAGCTGTAACTTGTAAGCCACGACACCAATTCGTTCCAGGATCTAAAAAGGCCCATAGAAGAGGAGTTGCAGCTTTTTGGTGTTCTTTTTGCCTAGGAAAATCTGCCTATAAGGCTGGAGTTTCAACCAGACCCACTCCCCAGATGCAAACTCAATGTCCCTGTGCTTCCCATCATATCGCTGCTTTATGGAATTCTGAGAGTGCAGAAGTCATTCCCAAAACTCTGCTAACCGTTCATATCGAAGTTTCAGCTCTACGTCCACAGCTTCCAATTGTGCTTGTCCTCGGCTGTAGTCCATGAGACGTGGTGGTTTGCGGCAATAGACTACCTCAAACGGAGTGACCTGAAGAGTTGTGTGAAAACTTGTGTTGTAGCAGAATTCTGCAAAGGGCAGCCAGTCCACCCACTTATGAGGGTGATCTCCTGTCAGACAGCGCAAATACATTCGGATTACATGATTCACGGATTCCGTCTGTCCATCAGATTGGGGGTGGTAGGCAGAGATGAAGCACAGATGAGTGCCACTGAGCTTGAAGAGTTCCTTCCAAAATGCGTGAAGGTCTTGTTGCTGTCCGAAATCATGGTTTCCGGCAACCCATGTAAGCGAAAGATTGATGCAAAGAAGACTTTAGCAACAGAGACTGCTTTGTATGGGTGACTTAGTGCGATGAAGTGACCCATCTTCGAAAAATGATTTACTACCACCAGTAGGGCTGTCTTGCCATGGGAGGAGGGTAGGCCGTCGATGAAGTCCAAAGAAATGTCTGTCCAAATGTGTTTCGGCACTGGAAGTGGTTGAAGCAGTCCTGCAGGCGTCAGCTGCTCCGCTTTGTTTCTTTGGCATACAATACATTCTGCCACGATCTGTGTAACATGCTGTCGCATTAGAGGCCACTTAAAATCTGCCTGGATGCGCTGCAAAGTCTTTAGGTAGCCTTCATGGTGCATATTGTGAATGTGTAGGACCACCTTCTTGATGAGAGGGGAATCCTTGGGCAGGACTAAGCGTCCCTTGAACCATAAGAGGTCATTTGTCCATACATAGGTGCCTGAGGAGTCCTTTTCCTGGATTTGGCATTGTTGGTGGTGGCGATCTGTATCTGCTCGTAATGCCTCCTTGATGTCTTGCAGAAAAGTGGAGTCCAATATCATGCAAACCAGAAGAATAGGATTTTCTGTGTGCTACCTGGATAAGGCATCTGCTACCTTATTTTCTGCCCCTGGTCTATATTCTAATGCAAAAGAGAAAACCATCTATTTTCTCAACCAATGTAACTGAGGGGGTGGTATGTACCTTCTGCTCCAATAGGTGCTTTAGACTGCAGTGGTCAGTCCGAATGATGCTCCCCACAGATAGGACTTCCAATGTTGGATTGTCTTGGCTAATCCAATCAACTCACTTTCGTATGCTGGAAGGCCAGTGTGTCGCTGTTCGAATTTGCGACTAAAATACACCACCGGGTGTTGATCCTGCAATAAGACAGCTCCAATCTTAGAGTTAGATGCATCACACTCCACAACAAAGGGCTTACCAAAGTCTGGCATTGCCAGAACGGGGGCACGTGCCATGGCTGATTTGAGCTGCTCGAAGGCAGCCTCCCCTTCAGGTGTTCATTTGAATGAGTTCTTTTTTAGCTTGTTGGACAGAGGTGCTGCTATGGTGCCATAGTTGTGTACAAATCGTCGGTAGTAGCCAGTCAATCCCAAGAAGCCCCGAAGTCCGTAAACATCAGTTGGTTTGATCCATGACAACATGGCTTCTACCTTCGCAGAATTCGCAGCAACTCCTTGTGCTGATATAATATGGCCCAAGTAACTGATTTTCTCAGCGACAAAGTCGTACTTTGAAGCTTTCACCATGAGCTGGTTTTTCTCCAAGATGGCCAGAGTCATCCTCATATGCTGTGAGTGATCAGCCCAAATCCTGCTAAACACCAAGATGTCATCAAAGAAAACCAACACAAACTTTCATAAGTATGGTTTAAAAATGCAGTTCATTCGGGCTTGAAAAGTAGCTGGGGCGTTAGTTAAACCGAAGGGCATGACAAGGTATTCGTAGTGCCCATGATGGGTTTGAAACACTGTTAAGGGAACTGCTTCCTCTTTCATCCGAACTTGATGGTATCCGGAATGCAGGTCTAGTTTGGAAAAGTAGCAAGCCCCTTCTAATTCTTCCATGAGCTCCTCAACCACGGGAATGGGGAACTTATCCTTAATGGTGATGCCGTTTAAGGCTCGGTAATCTACGCACATGCGCCACGATCCATCCTATTTGCCAATTAACAAGACTGGCAAATTGTACGACAAATTTGAAAGTCGTATCCAGCCTTTGCTCAAAAGTTCTTCACATTGTCGCTCAATCTCATCTTTTTGGCCATGATCCTAGTGGTAAGGTCGAGCATTGACAGGATTCGATCCTAGTTTGACGGTGATCTGATGATCACATGTCCGGGATGGGGGAAGCCCCACGGGATCCTGGAACAACTCCTGGAATTCTTGAAGAAGTGCTTGTAATGTGCCCGTAGGTTGGATGACTCCTATCTCTAACCGTCCGGGTGATGGGAATTCCATGCAGCATAACCCTATGTCCTTGATGGTTGAATAGAATCCGGAGGGCTATAAAGTCCCACCGGATTTTTCCAAAACTTCTGAGCCACCCCACTCCTAACACAGCACCGAAACCTGCCAAGGAGGTAAGATAGAAAGTTAGTTTGAAGCTCCCATTGCCTAACTTCAAGCCTACCTCGGTGATGTGTCCTAGGCTAGTCAGCCGATCGCCATTAGCCACCGTCACTGAAATGGTCCTCGATCTGGATGGTTTGAGAACCCATGACAATGCCAATGTGGTGTCCACGAAATTGTGACTACTTCTTGAATCTAACAGGAGCAGCAGCTGATTTCCTTGGATGTCTCCCCAAACTTTCATGGTATCATGTGAGCTTTGTCCTGAGAGTTCATTCAGGGAAATTTCCGGGTTGTCTTCTTCATCAGATTCCTCTTCCTTCAAGATTTCATTACAAAACAATTTCTTACAGCTATGCCCCCTTGGTCCATTAATTATCACACGGGAAGCACAACCCTTGCAAGATTTCAATACAAAAATTATCTATGTGTATCTAATATCTTATTCATTCACCATGGCTATGTTATGAAATGATCAATGTTATGAATATTAATTTGTGTTGATTACTAATTTATCATAACATGTTATGTGGATTCAAATGTGATGAATTGCTTTTACTTTTCTTCATGCAGTTTATTTACAATGCTATTCTATTTCACTTACCTACTGCAGGCAGTTGGAAATGAAGAGAGAAAAAAGGTATGGTGAATCCTTCCACAGAGGGAGTGACAGATCCTAAAACGAAAGTGGTGCTCAATCATGAGCACAATGTGAAGAAAACGAAAGTGGTGATAGTTGATGGTATAAAATCGAGATGGGATATCCGACTGCAACAGAACCCTAACTGGACCGAGGGACCATATTGGCTTGGTAAATTTGAATTGGTTTGATTAAAAAATTTTAAATGGTTTTTTAATTATTATTTTATTGTTTTTTCGCATTTATATTGATTTTTAATTATTATTGTATTTTTATAGGTCCCTTGAACGATTGGCCCAAAGATGAAAGCTTCAAGAATGTTCCGATCCATGTCTTCAAAGACATGGATAACTGTATGGCTGATGGCATTTATGTCTACGAGGATATGACGGATGACGCGCTAAAAGAAGCAATGCTTGCGGCACATCGCAGAGGCTACGATCATATTCATAAAGCATTGGGGCTTATGGGCTATGACAGCCCAATTATGCTTCATCTAGCCGCAAAGAGTGAAAGTTGTGATGCTGCTGAAAAGAGTAATCGTTCTCTTTCTGGAAAGAGGTAGAATTCTGATGATAATCGTGCCTATGTCTTCAATAAGTTGTCAGCAAGCTATAGATTGGTTAGAGGTAATATTAGTTTTTTGATTCTATTTATATTAGTTTAGTTTATCTCTCAACATAATGTATTTTTTTCACGGGAAGCGAACGAAGCTGATGAGTGGCTTCTCGTTGAGTTAACGGAGTGGTTTGAAAATAATGCGGGAGAAGAAAAAATTTGCATGGTCATCTCTGATGATGATAGAAGAACATTTTTTGATCCTTTAGAAGAAATCTACAAGATTGCTAAATGCAAGTGTTTCCTCGCTTGTACTAATGCAACCTCAAATGACACGCATTTTGTTCTTGGACATCGTGCTGAAGCATTTTATAATTGGATGGATCTCAAGAACGGCAAATTAGAACCCATTTTTCGGTTCTGAAAAATGAAGTTGATAAAGGTATATATATATTAACAGTATAATATAATTTTCTATAAGTTTAGGTTAGCAACTAATTGATCTTGCTCTTCACCGCCGCTGACATTCCAGACCACTGGCACCATAGCCGCAAGCCCAGGTAACGTTTGACTTCCTTACTCCCGATTTTTGACGGAAAACTTGATTGACTTCTGAGTACACCTCTCTTCACTCCTGCAATGCTCATTGCTCAGGTATGTACGCTACACTCTGTCTCTATCTCGTCTCTCCACTGCAATTTAGGTGTGATATGAATTAGGGATTCGTTATTCGAATTAAGGATTCCAATTTTTGGGGTTGTTGGTGTGTTAATGATTTATCGTCGCTTTTGGTGTGCCAGATTTTGTGTTGTTGACAGATTTGCTAAGTGTTTAAGTATGCAGCTTAACGTGATTCTATTGATGATGAGTTTCGAAGTATAGACTTAATTACATATTTTTTGTTCAGTTTGATGTGATTCTATTGCTGTTGTTAGTATAGACCAGTGAGTCTCACAGATTGATTTTATGTAGTATTGACCAGTGGTCTAGTAGTTTAATTGTGTGTAGTATTTGTTTTACTTTCGTTATTCTTCATATATGTTTTTATTGAACTTGAATAATTATCTCTTGTAATTTCATTCAATATAAGATGACAGATGAGGACAGAGATCAGAAGACGAGGATAGAAGATCCTAGCATAGTTTCAAGTAATCTAAATCTATCTCGTCACTCCACTGTAATTTTGGTGTGATACGAATTGGGAATTTGTTATTCGAATTAAGGATTCCAATTTTTGAGGTTGTTGGTGTGTTAATGATTTATCGAAGCTTTTGGTGTGCCAGATTTTGTGTTATTGATAGATTTGCTAAGTGTTTAAGTATGCAGCTTAACGTGATTCTATTGATGTTGAGTTTCAAAGTATCGACTTTATTACATATTTTTTGTTCAGTTTAATGTGGTTCTATTGCTGTTGTTATGTAGTATAGACCAGTGAATAACACAGATTCATTTTATGTAGTATTGATCAGTGGTCTAGTAGCTTAATTGTGTGTAGTATTTGTTTTACCTTCGTTACTCTCCATATATATTTTTATAGAATTTGAATAATTATCTCTTGTAATTTCATTTAATATAGGATGACAGATGAGGACAGAAACCAGAAGATGAGGATAGAAGATCCAAGCATAGTTTCAGGTAATCTAAATCAATGATTCAATGTTGGATCTAATGAAAATATATAGATAATATAAATTGTTTACCTATATTCATATTTTATGTTTTTTTTATAGAGTTTCTAAATGTACCCATCAAGTTTCTCAATGCACTTAGTTGAAGAAATGGTGGACTGTGAAGATGTGCGGGTTTATGTTACAAAGACAAACTTTTAATGTTTGGTTATGGATATTTTGCATGTATTGATTTTTGAGGTTTATTGATGTTTGTTAGTGAAGACTGGTTCTACTTCTGTTCCCATGTGACTTATGTTCTGCTCATGCACTTTCTGTTAGCCCCCAGTTTTAGTTTGTTATTTTAAGCTTCAGTTTTGTGTGCTTCCGTCAGTCTATATTGCTGTTTTCATTTTTGCAGCAGCTTATGTTTTTGCAATCTGTGACGAAATGAACTGATCTGATTTCATTGTACAAATGTACTGCTGATACAAGTGTCAATTGTGTTACTAGCCGGTTCTTGTAGTGGTAAATTAGGGGTGGGCACCGGACGATAAACTCAAAGTCAATCTGGTGCAGCCTTGCTTAAAAAAATCTAGTGATGTGTTGATTGTATTTCTGTCCCATTCTTATGGTTCTCGAAGAAGGGCACTAGCCGTAAGAGCAAGAAGAGACAAGTCAACATTAGGATGTCAAGCCCGCTAAGAAGCGGATCGAAGGAGTAGCTCTTCAATTCGACCGGTCCAGCTAGACGCCCCTATCGTCATCCATAAATCACTTTTGGTGTGTATATGTGGGACCCATTATCCATTAATGGTGAGTGGTGTGATGGTGATGCTCAATCGATTCGAGGTCTGACTCCATATTCATACCTCAGCAACAATATCAGCCAGCGGATGTAACACCAGTTTTTTCTCTTAATTCCCGGAGGATCGCAGCATTCTTGGGATCCTCACTTTCATCAATCCCACCACCCTACATAGCGTAGCCATATGACATTTGAAATACGTGGTACAAGGCAGCAACAGCAAACACTAATAACTTTATTTTTTAGCAAATCACAGACACTTGTACAAGACAAAATCAATTCAAACTTCATCTCCTTAACGAATAACGAGACCCCTCACAACAATACAACACGTAGAAGATGTACATGTACTATGATATAAGAATTACAATTTCAACTTCAAGACCATACATTCTAATTTAACAATAGGGAAGTAAAACCTTTCTTCTCCCACCTCATTCACAAAGATTCAATCTTTACGCACTGAATTTACAAATATAACACTCGATAGCACAAATTGCATATGTAATCAACAAAACTAACCTGCGGCATCGGCCAAGCATCAGGTGTATCAAGCCTCGAAGCAGAAAAAATCTAACAGAAAGCCAAACACCCAGTTATAAATTACTAGAGTATTGATAGAATGATGTAAAGATAGACATTTTGAGTTAGTAAAGGTAATGATAGAACGAAAAAAAATATAAAAATAGCAATGACTGAAATCCTTACATCCTTGTTCATGTCTATGCCCAGGCCACATAGAAGACAGGGGCTTGCTGTCAGTCCGGAAGAGCAGGGAAGACACAGCTATAAAATACAAACATACATACCCATAAACGTCAAAGGCAATTGATATCCCGTAGCGAAAATAAACAAGCGAAGAATGTCAACAAATATAGCAAATGGTTGAGACTTGACCTGTAGTGAGAAAAAATTGTAAGATCAAAACACAATAATTTCTCAACACGGATTATAATTCATAAACATGGCTAAATAAAAAGGCTAACGTGTAGGCCTAGGATGATCAGCCAAGTAGTAAATAAACATGAAAATCCCATAATTGGACCGTGATGAAGTGATAATTTATAATGGAAAATGACGGGGCAGATGTTTACAGTGGAATAGGTGTACATTCTAATCATAAAAAACCAACCCTACAAAAAGGAAGAATTCCAAGATCTGTTGCATTTCTTTTCATAGAGGGGACCTCTATTCGCCGCTGAATCCAAGGATCATTGAGGAGTTGTTTTCGTGAATGTCTTAACCCATTTGTTCCCTGATGAATTAATCAATTCAGAAAATAAAAAATATAAGTACTGAATTTTTTAAGCATATAACCAAAATCAAGACATCCTACCGGCAGTACATTGAAGAAATGAACCTTTGGATCATATCCAGTGGTTCCAAAATAATCAGCCACGGACTTGCCTCGTGCGTCAAGAGCTCGTTGTGAAAATTCTAAGATCCTATTTGAAGATACATGAGAGAGTGGTGGTATCAAAACAATAACTAAACAGACAAACAGGAAAATAACCTCAAACACTGATTCCAACTTGACAGCATGGAAGAAAGATAAATTCACCAAGGAATCGTAGCAGCACGTTTGGAAAAAAAAACTGAACAGCATTGTGTGTAGGATGTTAGCATAGCAATCCCTCTCCTGCAATTGTTCATGCACCCCAAGACAACAGAAGAAACCAACCTGTACCAAAGAAAGCCACAAAACAATCATAGCATATGGTGACCCTGCTTGTTTGCTGATGATTAGGTAGGAGTTTTTAGTTTTTAGTTAGGAATCACAAAACAACCGTCCGTGATAGAATCAGAATACGCATGATTAGGTAGGAGTTTTTAGTTTTTACACCATGGGAAGGCAATGAAACATGGGGAAGGTTGCGAAATTATAGTTCCATCAACGAGATCCACATCAGAGACTAACAATGTGTTAAGGAAGTTAATATTCCACCAAAGCTGACCATATTGCAGCATGCTTAGCCACCAAATATGACCATATTGTAGCATGCTTAGCCACCAATTCTGACCATAGAATCATGCGTGATATGACCATAGAATCATGCCTTAAGTCTGCGTATGTCTATATAACCATGTACAAAATATGAGTAATGTAAGAAACATTCAGTTTTGTATTCTACTCTCAAATCCTTTCAAGTTCTTCATTCAATATTTTCACATCTTCTTCACTTTTCTTTCAGTCCGGACCCTCCCTTATGCAGGTGTACGACGGCAGGCTGAAACAGCTCCTCTGGGCCAGCTCCTGCAGCTGGTTCTTGTACATCTCTCGTTTGATTCCGTGTCGGATTCCTCAATCGGGTATGGGAACCGGGTCCCAGAATCGGATTTTCACGGCGAGGTTTTAGGGTAGGGAGACCGTGATCATTTGCAGAGCAGGGGGTCAAGTGTGGAAGGAAGAGAAGGGAGTGAAAAGTTTGTTTTTGCTTTTGGAATTTTCCATGTTAAATACGGATCGTGGAAATGATACGTATAGATTTGTGTTTGTACGGCATGTAATCCGATATTCATACGTAAATATGGAAATGACAAAGCCATGGGCTAGATTGGACATATATAAATATTCGTACAGCAATAAAATTTAATTTACTATCAAAAAAAAGATTTGTGCATGTATAGAGAGTTGATTTCTTATTATATCAATTAAGTTAAATTAGTGTTTAAATCATAGTTATCCAGTTAAGATTAGAATTCGATACATAAAAAAATGTTGTCCGACACATAACGCCCCACACCAGATAATTTCTGATAGAGTGCATGGAGGGTAAATGGAAACAATAATACTAAAGTTACATAATTATTTCACACACAATTATGTAATTATGTATGACTAATGGAATATTGACACATGTTATGATGTGAGACTAAGGGGTGTTTGCAACAGCTTACAGAAACTGCTTATGGAGGTTGCACCACAGTTTTATTTTTTTGAATGTTTGTCAGAACTACTTCTGCTTCTTAGGTGCAAAAAGCTGTTTTCGCCTATAATCCAAAAGCAGAGAAGGAGATGCTACTGTGGTGGAAAAGCAGGCGGTGACATTTTTGAAAATAAACGAAATACATATGTAAGACCATATTACCTTTGAAAATTATTTATATGATTAAAATATACTATTTTAATCGAATTGTAAGGGTAAAATTGAACTTTCATTATATAAATATAAGAAAAGCTAAAAACATTTGCAAACACTATTATTAGATTTTTTCTGTAGCACCAGAGTTCTTGCAAACACACACTATTTTTTTACAAATCACTTTTATTTAATTTTTTCCATTAAAAAGTGTTTTGCAAAAGTAGAAGCATTTGCAAACACACACTAAATCACACACAAAATAAATGTATTAAACCTAATGGCCCCAATTATAATAACGAGTGTTAACATATCATTAATCATACATAATTATGTATGAAAAATTATATGCGTGTATCATTACTTAAATGGAGATTCTCTGATCTATGTTAAAAATAGATCCTGCGCTTCCTTAGGATATCAGTTTCTGCTCAATGTATCTAATTTTATTTACGTTTAATGAAAAGAAAAACGAAAAATATGAGTTTCGAGATGGGTCTAAAACCTCCTTCCATATAATGAGTTATTTCTCTTCTACCCCGCTGAAGATCAACCAACCTAGGTGGTGAGTTAAAGATCTGCCTTTGGTGATATCTGTACAACACCGCTCTCTTACACATGGTGTCTGCTTGTGTGTTTTCTTCCCTACGAATATAGAAAAATTGTACATCGGTTAGCTACATTGCCAGGTTCTGAATTGCTATGCTTAGTGCGAAGGAGCTCGTGTCATCCTCCAGTGGACTAGCAGCATCTAATGGGCTTATTCTCAAGGTGGACGGAGCGGTTTACAGGGCATTTGGACTAGCAGCATGTGGGGGCATCCTGCAGGCACCCCATTGGGGTTCCGCTGTTGCTGTTTCATATCAACATCAGTACCTGTTCACCCCAGTCAGCTGGGCTTTGGGCTGTTTGGCATGGGTTATCTCTATTCCACCAGGTAGAGGACTTGAATATCACCATACTGTCAGATTCACAAACTACGGTTGACCTTCTCAAGGGCCAAAAAATGCACTTGATACACGGAGAGCTGGTGCGACAAATTCATGAGCAGGAGTCCTCCTTTGCATCACTCACCTATCAATTAATAAGCAAAACACTAAATTCGGTGGCGGATACACAAGCCAAAAGGGGCTCTCATCTACTCCTCAGACCATGTTTGTTGAAGTTCGGATGAGTGCCAGTCAAGATCATCAAGCTGGCGATACTCAGGATCCGTTACTTCTGCTCCTTCCATCGTTCTCAGATCTATTGCTGGGAGGGGGGCTGGTTCACGCAGTTGAGGACCTGGCTGCTGCTCATATCACCCTACTGGAGCTGCACAATCAAGATCCCTACATCATGAGTCCACAAACCAGAGGATCAACGGTTTCACTGTCCGACATTCCACCTACAGTTTTGATTGTTGGAATATATTGCAAATATCGAGAGATGAGGACTTATCGAATTTCCGTTTCAAGCTGTGTCGTGGACGCGCACACTGCCTTGAAAGCGATTTCGGCACAACCGTGGTGCAGATCGTCAAATGCCAATCGCTCCCGAAGGTTCACACAACCACTTCCGAACACGTGCACTCGTGGCCAGAAGTTGGAGAAGACACCGTAACCCTTTGCTCAGAGATGGAACTCGAAAAAGAGAAGAACCAATGTTCTCGTAGGCACTCAATGATATTCTATGCTGTAACCCCCAAAGCAGAACCATATTTATAGATAAGAACTGCTAGAGTTCGTGTCCCACTCAAATACGATCCGATAGGTTACGAAAATGCGTTAACACGATCTGATAGGTTACGAAAATAAATCAAAAAACGAATATATTTAATTTAGCATAATAAACGTTGATACTAAACTGTCAACTAACGTAATTACACGCATTCCCGCCATTTCCAACTACCGTTACGAATTTCCGGTCATCGGAAAATACAAATCAATATTTTTCTTCTATTCTTCCCCATTCTAGGCTCAATTTTTCTGGAAACACATTCAAAGAGAGCGAGAGAGACAAAGAGACCGAGAGCATCAACAGGCGCAACGTGAATAGGGCGGATCTAATCCGTGTTCCATTTTTTAAGGTGCATTTGATTCTGAATTCTAGCTGATTTATGGACGCGATTATTTAGTTCTCGGTATCGGTCATGCATTTTGGTGTGAGAATTTCAATTTTGTGATCTGAATGTTCATTCTCTGGATTAATTCAGTCAATTTGTGGTCAAGAGTACACGGTGCGACCTGCGTTTGGTCACCCGACACCTTGTAGTCGTGATTATAGTATTTGGTTGAGTAACCCGGTTATCTATTATTTACAGATGAAACTGACTTTATTTTATATGACTGTAAATCTTGATGAAGTAAAGAATCTTCCAGAGCTTATAGGAACAGACGTCAACTGTAGTTTGAGAGTTGTTCAAATCGAGGAGAACCTATCGTTTGCATCTTTATTTGATCTCATTTATACTAGATACGGTCATAGTAAAGATACAATAGATTTTGCTTTGCAGTATAATCTGAAAAGGAAGTTCGACCATGCAGAGTCTACCATTTTCCTGTGTGATGGCAGCGATGTTGTAGGATTTTTAAACCAACGTGAGAACGAAGATTCAACAAGACACACCTTTAAAGTTATTTTGCGTCCAAAGGGAGTGACAGAATGCAAGTAGGCTGACTCCATAGTTATGCCAAGACACGAGTCCGTGACAATTGATGTGACAACGGGTGAAACCAAAACTAACGGACTGGTTGCACATCAGCTCAACATCAACGAGACAGAAGTTGTGATGAACATTCAGGTCAAGTCACCTTGTGTAGATGACGACAAGAGTTCACACAATCTTAACTTGCTGGCGCTGGATTACACAAGGGTGCATGATGAGAAAATCATGTCACGGCGTACATGCCCATATCGTTCCTATCAATGCATCCCATTTTCCGACCCCAGAGATTCCTGAAAAGAAGAGAGGAAGGCCAATTTCTTTGCATTCTCCATCGGAGGGCGAAGCAAGAATGAAGCGCAAGAATCACTGCCAGAAGTGCGGTATCTTCAGACACTATGCGAAGACATGCAATAGTGTCGTATTGATAAAGAAAATAAAATTATAAGTGGATGGCAAAAGTGAGGTGCTACAGTTTGTATCGTACCTTGTCCAATTTTTCATATTGACACTTGAGAAGAATGATTCAGTTGTATTCATTTACGTGACGTGTAGTCGAGAATTCATCCATCCTAAAAGCTGAATATACGTGGTCGAGAGTTTTATTATACCATACTTAAATATCACGAACAACATAGTTAGAACAAACACAGCAATCGACCCAATCTCGACCAGTCGTGGTTATCCCGGAAGTGGCATTCGTGCTCCAACTAGCCTGTAATTAGCACAGCATCCGTTGTTTGATTCACGTCCGACGATAAGATCGCAACTACGCGTGGTAAACCCAGATAAGTTAGCCAGTCCATCAACTATTATACAACCGCACAGCTTTTGTCAATGAACGAGACCCATCATGTTAATTCTGGAAGAGTCATTGCCTTTGCTAAGTTGGCAGTGATCTTTTCAAAATCTTAGTCCTTTTTGAGCTTATGGTATTTCAAAGGGAGTATAGAAGGGAAAATCTTCCCAAAAAGCGTGGCGACTTAAGGCTACCGGAAAAGTTTTGCTAACCTAACTGGCAGGCAACAGAGCATGCCGATAGGGGCAAGCAAGCGTAGCGAATCACATAGAGAAACCCCTACCCGCCAGCAGGGGGATAGATAGGACATCCGAAGCACGAAGGGAATGGAACAACATCCATTGTTCGATGATGTTATGGTGGGTTATAGGGTTAGTGTCGGGCTCAGAATGCCGATGCTGGGGGGTTCACTACATGTAGTCGCATTTACTGCATCTACCGAGGAATGAATGATGACACTATCCTGGTTTACATTAATGGAAAAAAGAACATTGATCGTCATTCATTATTAGGCTATAGGGCCCAACTATGTATCAAAGTTCATCGCGTGTAATTGGGCCCTATAGCCTAATAAAAGTAAATTGTGTTGGAGGATGACATAATGATATGTGTGTCAATATCACTTATTTTGGATGCACTACGTAAGATAAGATCATATTGTCGTACAAGTCGATTGTTGTGAACAAAGAGACTTCATTGTATTCCCTAGTAGGAGTATCTTAACTTGGAGATGAATGAATCATACATAGTGCAATTACATGTAAAGAATGGATTTGTGACATTCTGAATGGGGTCAAGACTCAAGAGTAATTAATTAAAGGTCAGGAAGATGAATTTAGGAATAATTATTGGATTTTGGTTGTTTATGAATCTAGGATATGGGTCCCGACCGATGTAATCGGGTACACCACGTCTAGTTGCGTAATTCTGCTCGTTGTTCTAGCATATGGAATTTAGGGCCTGACTTATTTGGGTATACCGCATCAAGTCGCATAGTTCTTGTCAAAATTGTAGCCTATAGGGTTTAGGGCCCGACTAATATATTCGGGTACACCCTGTCCAGTCGCGTATTTCTCATCATTGTTAAACCCTAATAGAGTGTGTATTATGTAAAATTTTATTCATCCAATATGCATTGCGTGATTATACGTATTAATCCGGATACCTTAGTCGGGCCCTAAATCATAGTTATTTATATTCAAATGCATTAACACAGTGTGTCTTTTCATAGACGGCGCGTGGAGTCTTTTCATGATGCACGCAAAGTTGTCTCTTTTTACTAACGGAGCGAGTCTTTTCATATTCTATTTTGATGTTGAACAACGTGATACCACATTCACGATGCAATTATGATAATTCCAGCTCTATAAATAGATATAACAACAACAATAAGAAACTGACTCCTTATTAACAATATGATTACCAACGTCACTTTCTTCTCTGCTTTCGTTCCTGCCAGAATAAGACACACCATATCCTTCTATACAATTATCTTTATCCCGGAAGATAAATCAATAGTCTTCTATCAATTACCCCCCATTGATAGACCAAAATCATATAGTGATTTAGGCCTCATTTACACTTCATTTCATATCATTTTAAGCCTTTATCATC
>JAOYMZ010012166.1:0-20754 GCA_025802335.1 Pinguicula primuliflora
AGTGGTGTTACATGCTGCCTCCGGTTCCCTGGACAACTTAACTCTGATCTGCGAAAGCTGGCAGTGAACTTGATTCCTTTCCCCCGACTGCACTTTTTCATGGTGGGATTTGCACCATTGACGTCCAGAGGCTCTCAGCAATATCGTTCTCTGACTGTTCCAGAGCTTACCCAACAGATGTGGGATGCCAAGAACATGATGTGTGCAGCGGACCCACGCCATGGACGCTACCTCACTGCCTCAGCCATGTTCAGGGGCAAAATGAGCACCAAGGAAGTCGATGAACAGATGATCAATATCCAAAACAAGAACTCATCCTACTTCGTTGAGTGGATTCCAAACAATGTGAAATCAAGTGTTTGCGACATCCCACCAAGAGGTCTTTCGATGGCATCAACCTTCATTGGGAACTCGACGTCCATTCAAGAAATGTTCAGAAGAGTCAGTGAGCAATTCACTGCCATGTTCAGGAGGAAAGCTTTCTTGCACTGGTACACTGGCGAAGGGATGGATGAAATGGAGTTCACCGAGGCTGAGAGCAATATGAACGATCTTGTCTCCGAGTACCAGCAGTATCAGGACGCCACTGCCGATGATGAGGCCGAGTTTGAAGATGAGGAAGAAGAGGGGGTTGACAATATCTGAGGGAAGCAGCACCGTGCAACATCACAATCTAAGTCTATGTATCCTCTACTTCAACTATGATACTGGAACTCGTGTCATTTTGTGTGTTGTTTGGGTTATGTTTTCTTTTTTTGCCGTGCCAACAGTCCCATTAAGTAGAACATGCAGTGAAGGCTCTGGATTCTGTTCAAACTTTTTCGCGTCATAAGTTTCTGCACGTCTTATTGGTTGGTGATATTTCGTTCGTGACTACTTAAATGGTACCTCTCGAGATTCAAGAGGTAAGAAAATGCTTCACCAACAACTCCATTCTCACCCTTGCTCTGACCGTGAAGTGATGCTTGATGTTCTTGTACAGTAGGAGCAAGGGGAAAATTTTCGGAATATTATGTGCCGCACAGGTTGCCTTACATTCCGAATTCTAATTCTGACCGACTGTTGATCCAACGGTCAAGATTAAAACATTTCTACTGTGATTTGTGTTCCTGACTAGAAAATTCCTTAGTAGAAACATGTTTTGCTCTTAGTATTAAGAATAACCATGTGAAGCAATGTGCTTTTGCTGAATTTCAATCAATTTTCTTAACACAAAACCGTAGTTTGGTGAAAATTGAATCTCTTCATTTTTGGACATATTCACCGTTGGGCGATGCAACATTTAAGTCATTGGTACGAAGAAGGTGACAGCACATCACAGAGTAGTAAAGTCATTGGTAAGTGCAATTTGAATACAGAGTTCGTACACATAACTCTGCTCCTGCAACTTTCATCCAAGAAGTTGTGTCCTGTCTCATGCGGGGGACCAATGTATGGCGTGATGTGAGGGTTGACAAATCCCTCTCCTTCCTTATTACCAAGCAGATAAAGCAATGAATGAAATAAATGAATGTCTAGGGAGGGCATGTTCACATGCATATGGCCCAATTAGGGAACCGTGGTCCATGTGCAGATCTAATGCAGTCTGCACAAAAAACACGCAGAGCACACAAACATTTACACACACAGTCACACACACTCACGCGTTGCATTTCATTGTTGTATATAAATACATTGTCCTGCGGATCTTGTTGCCCATATCGTGCTTGGAACATCCCCACTACAACACCACCATGTTTTCTTCTTCTTCTTCTTAGTTACGTTAGAAAGACAAGTAGAATGCAATGGCCTCCCACAATTGGGTTCGGACACTCACTTCGCCAATCAGAAAGCTATTCAACCAACAAAGGGACAAGAAGACACAACAAGGTACGAATCTCCGTACCTATCAATCTCATAGTACGTGTACTCTGTACTTTACTGCCTTTTTTTTGAGTCTCTGATTCTCTACTAAATCATGTGTTAAAAAGGGTATTGAAAAGATCAAGTCTTTAGCAAATGCAAAATGGTATCTGTTAGATGCAAATACGAACTCTCATCTGGATTTTTTTTTTACCAATGCATATTATACTTGTATTGGTGTTCTAGTGATTGGAGAGATGTTTAAAATCAAAAGCCATTCTCTTTTTCCAGGCCGTTGCTGCGTAGAAGATGAACATGTGGTGGATCTTCATGGTGAGGTTATGAATTGTGGCTACCACGATGTCCACGTGATGTGGTCCATTTTGGACAAATCAAAGTCCACAACCTGCTGCGACCTAAATTCATGAGCATTTCCAGTGATGGGTGTGAAGTACTGTAAATATGATTTGCATTATTAGAGTCCGCTGAAATTCTTGTCCATGTGGGTGGCCTGGCCTGAAATAAGAAGAAGCCCACGGGCCACGGGCAGCACAAGGATTGGGTTTTACATTTTGTGGCTGTGTTTCTTTAGACTCTGCAGTTTTGGTCATTTCCATTGTGGTGGAAATCCCTATGATGCATTGAGAGGATCATGGTGAGATTGATTGTACAACTGATGGTAGAGAATGGAAGGGATACAACTTAAAATAGCTTGTTTTTTGAGTGATTCATCATTGTCTTTCATTTGCACAACTTACACTGCATTTCCAAAGTAGAACTTTTACCACATGAACTTTCGAAGAAGTGCCTACGCCTTTGGCCCAATCCAAAAGGCGTCCTTGGGGTTGGGGGTTCACCCGCTTAAACGGAGCAAGCCCTCCCCGACTGCCAAGTCTTCGGATCCGGTTAGTAAAGGAAAAAGAAAAAATGCCTCTTCATCCAAAACCTTGTTGACGTTTAAGAAATCTGCGGCTGACAATTCGACTCTGGGAACAGGGGATCAAGGAGGTGCACCTGATCTTGAGCGGCTTCAGCGGGAGTCTGCATAAAAAATGAACCATACAGCCATTATAATTCCTCACCCTGTTTCTTCTGATGCGGCACTATCTGGGATCAGCAGTTCTTTCCTGATTAAACCTGATGCGGTAAAAGGCTTTTATGTGGATAGGTCTGAACGATCCCTCAAAATAGTTGCAAAAGTCCAACCAGCATCTCCACGTCTTGAGACTACTGAGGAGATTGAATTCGGGCTGGAGCAGGACGTTCACACACCAGACGGTGCAATAATGGGGGATCTGTCGGGTCTTCCGCAGGATATGGATGTTCACGATGGTGGCAAACCTCCTGACGTCGGATGTTGATCATACAGTACATTCTCTTTCACATTATTTTTATGGATTCTAACATGTTATTTTGGGATACGCAGGGAATGAAAAATATTGCTACATTCTCTGCGCTCAACAACTTAATAGATTTTTGGAAGCCCAGCTTGATTATTTTATATGAAACACGTACTAATGGTCTTGATGTAGAGCAGATTATTCGCAAACTTGGGAAAGGTTTTGAGCACTCCTTCAGAGTTGAAGCTAAAGGCTTTTCTTGAGGCATCTGGATCTTGTGGCGTGATATATTTCACTATATCTATATTAAGCACCAACTGGCAGTATATTCATATGCGTGCTTGTTATGATAATTCTGTTGTTTTCAATCTTACCGCGGTCTATGGGTCACCTAATTCCAAGATTCGGTGGAGTTTGTGGAATAATCTCTCCATGATTGCAGGGATGACTGACTTAACACTTTTCTCCACAAGGATGATAAGATTGGGGGACATCCCTTGTGGGGTTGTGCACATTTCAACAGATGGATTGATGATGCTGAGAACAGTGTTCGAGAGATCGGCCGCCCTGGCGATTAGGCAGCCGACTAGTCGGCCAATATCTCATTGGCGCACCGATTTAGGCAAATCGCCTGGTTGGGCGGCCCGCACACTGAAACAGCCGTCCAGGCCGATTAGTCGTCCGCCACGGGCGATTAATCTCCCGCCACCATTTTTTCGGTCCAAAACGGGCCTGTTAACAGGCCATTTTTTTTAAAATTTTATCATTTAAAAAATTGACAACTTAGAATTAAAAGCTCAATTTCGATCGCACGATTTAAAAGTCCAATTATTTAGTTAGAGTTCTAAGTTCTCTTCTAACAGTTTAAATTTCTAACCTAACGACTAAAGGTAAAAAGTCATCTTCTTCTTGTGCAAACGGTAACCTCAAGCTGCATTACAAGAAATTTTTTGAATCTGTTGCGAAGGGAAAGAGTATTCTTCTACAAATCTTTATTCAAGGTATGGTTAGATGTTTCTTGTTCATTTATTTGTGATGTTCTACTCTAAATATATATGCCTTTAAGGTGCTTGATAAAATGTCTATGCTATGATTTACTCCTTTACGGTTCGATTTGGAATGTTTGGGTTTGCTGATTTTTACTCGTATTTCTTTTTAATTTTTTTTCACATATGAATTATATATAATATAATATAACACTTAATTGATTTCTTGGCCGAGGCTGACAAAGAAAAAGAACTACCTATGGAGATTAATGATGAAATTTGATACCTAAACTATTTGAATATTGTTTTGTAAAACTTCGACTTCTTTTTTAGTGTATTTTTGTATTTTATTTATGTTAAACCTTTTTTTATATATTTTTTGTATTAAAAATAAAAAAAGGGAGGGGAGGGTGATTGCGCTGGTCGACCGACTAGTCAGCCAAGTCGCTGAGCGGCCGGAGGCCGACCCGCCTCCGCAGCCCGACTTCTCGTACACTGGCTGAGATACTGACTCTGGGATATACGGGATCACCATATACATGGGCGAGAGAAAGATGTCATGAGATGATAGATTGGGCATTGGTGAATGAGGAGGCATTTCTTGCTATATGGCCGCATAGTGGTGTGGAGCACTTTCCGAGAGTTTCATCGGATCACTCTCCTTTGTGTGTCTCCATAAAAACACCAGCGTGGAACTCTCTCCATGGCATCATCCTTTTGTTATTACAAGGCCTGGGAGGCTCAACCTGGATGGTCAACCTGGCTTATGGAACACTGGAGGAGTGATGTTGATCTTGTTGAGGCTTTAGCACATCTGGTCGATCAAATACTGAACTGGAAAACAACATCTTTGGCAATATTTATCGCCAAAAGCGGAAGTTATACAATCGTCTTGCGGGTCTACAGAAATGTCATGCCCGACACCCTTCTCTTTACTCGAAAGCATTGGAAACCAATCTACGGACAGAATTGGAGGGCATTCTAGCGAGGGAGGAGCTCTTGAAAAGACAAAATGCACGCTGCCAATGGATAACTTTCGGGGACCGTAACTCTAGTTACTTCCATTCTTTGCATAGCGATAGAAGGAAGAGTGGTACTGCAAAACGTCTTCAGCTTGCCAATGGTAATTGGTGCACTGATCGGGTAACTTTTGTACAAGAATTCACCGTTTATTATTTGCGGATTTTTTGGTATTTTGGATGGATGGTACAGAAATCAAAAAGGCACTGTTTGACATGAATCCAGAAAAACTGTAGGCCCTGATGGTTTCTCTGGGAGAATCTACCAACATAATTTGGAAATTGTGTCCTATGCACTAACTTCTTTTGTCATGCTGGCTTTTGAGACGGGACAGGTCCCGGCTTCAGCAAACAAAGGCCTTATTTCTTTACTATCTAAAGTATCGAAGCCTGAAAGTTTGGACCACTTCCATCCCATTAACCTTATCAATATTTCGGTTAAAGTTATTACGAAAGTTATTGCAAATAGATTGAAACTTGTTATGCCCTCACTGATCTCTTCTAACCAATCTAGCTTCATTCAGGGAAGATGTATCATTGAGAATATTATAATAGCATAGGAGGCTTTGCACACGATGCATCAGTGTAAAAATAGGAAGAAGGGCTTCATGGCAATTAAGATCGACTTGACTAAAGCCTTCGATAAAATGGAGTGAGACTTCATCAAGGATACCCTCAATGAGGCACGCATTCCTCCTTATCTCGCTTCTATAATTATATCTTCTCTTCCCACTAGCTCTACACAGGTTCTATGGGAAGGACTCAAAGGCCCAGTACTTCATCCTAAAAGAGGTGTCCCCCAGGGGGACCCATCTCTCCATACTTATTCGTGTTATGTATGGAAAGGCTAAGACAGTGTTTGCGAGAACTTTTTCACAGCTCTTTTTGCCTTTTCCACAGCATAAGCTATTTTTGGAAAGTCTGATTACTCAATTTTGACTTTGGCTTATCTACAAAAAAGTCAGAAAAAACCTAAAAGTCATAAGTTAGGTGAGAGTAGCTTTTGAAGGGCTTTTTTTGATGACAATTTTGAAATTAATTCGAAGTTCAAATGTGACATAATTATGCTTATCCATTCAAAAGTCCTTCTGCAAAAGTCCTTCTACAAAAGTATAACCTCTCGCAAACACAACCTAAGTCACTCTATTAATGTAGATGTTCAAGAAGGCTCATGGAAGCCCTTAACTTTCGGTAGAGCTCACTTTCCCCTCTCTCATTTGATGTTTGCTGATGACCTGATTATTTTGGCAGAAGCTTCAGGAGCTCAAGCAAGAGTTATTAAAGATGTACTAAGTGTTTTCTCCTCCTCATCTGGGCAAACGATCAATGAGAATAAATCGGTGTTTTGGGTATCTCCTAATGTGCCTACGCCTCTGGCTAGTGAGCTGCAATCCATCCTTGGTATCTCTTTGGTGACGGAGTTGGCTCCTACCTAGGGGTTCCCCTTTTGAATGGAAGAGTTTCTAAGAGAACTCATGAAGCTACAATACTCAAGACGAAAAGGAGAATTTCGTCGTGGGAATCCAGAAGGATTTCTATGGCCGGTCGATTGGTTTTGTGTAAATCTGTCCTATCTACCATGCCCATATACCCCATGAAGACCACATCCTTCCCACTATCCCCCTGTGATGAAATGGATAGAATGATTCGACAGTTTCTTTGGGGTGGTAATTCAGACGGTAACAGCTTCTCCATGGTAGCATGGGGAAAAGTTTGTCAGCGTAAGGAAGTGGGGGGTCTTGGATTAGGCAGTTTGCGTGACTCTAATCGAGTTTTCATGCTCAAGTTGGCATGGGAACTCATCACTGGCCCGGACAAATTATGGACATCCGTGTTTAAGGCTAAGTATGGCCTGGATTCGGAATTTTTATTGCAACCTTATGTCAAGGCGGGAGACTCTCATCTTTGGCAACAGTTATGCAAGAATTGGGATCTGGTCATTGTTTGCACTAAATGGGTTATCAATGACGGGAGTATTGTATTTTTTTAGACTGATATCTGGCCTCCCTTTGATTCACCTCTGTTTTCTCATTCGCTATTGTCTCTTTCTCTTGCTGACACATATACTAAAGTGCAGGAATTCAGTAGTCTTATAGGTGGTTGGGATCTTGAGAGGCTTTCTCAATGGTTACTGTTAGACATGGTACATCGTATTATGGCAGTTCCCCCTCCTACCACAGATGCAGGGAGAGACAAAAGGTCTTGAGCCTTCTCGTCTAAGAGAAGCTTTAGCTGCTCCTCTGCTCTGGTGAATATATTCTGTAGGCCGCCTGGACTAGAGGATAAGCATTGGCAAGTTCTGTGGTCACTGAAAACCTAAGAGAATGTGAAACTCTTCATCTGGAGGATTTTGCATCATTCCCTTTGGACAAACAATGAGCGCTTCACACAACATGTCGCAGACTCTGATAGTTTTTATCTATGTGCAAGGCCTGAAACTATAATTCATGTTCTCCGGAATTGCAATAGAAGCAGAGGGATTTGGACCAAGCTTTTTCCCAAGCTTCCGAATGGTTTTTTCGCTACTACTTCTTCCAATGACTGGATTATCAAATGCATCACTTGCACTAACATTTCTGCTGATTGGCCGACTGGGTATGCAGTCACATGCTGGAAAATTTAGACATCAAGGAATGAGGAAATATTTCAGGGAGCTAACTACTCCATACTTAATATCACGTCTGCCATTCAGGCACATCTACGGATAGCTAAGTTGGCAGCTAATCTACACCTTTCTTCTCACTCTTTTTCAGGACCATATGAGGCTGGAGATGTAGCAGCTGCATCCAACACTAGCCGTTCACCTCATTTGGAAGCCTCTAATTATCGGCATCTGGTGGATGCAGCGGTAACAATCGCTCGAGGTGAAGCAGCGTGTGGTGGCGTTATCATGGACCGAGAAGATGGTTGGATCTTAGGCTTTTTAGTTCGTTTGGGCCTTAGCTCTGTGATCTCGGCTGAATTGTGGGCTCTACTTATGGCATCACTCTGATTTGGCATCTGGGAGTTTTCAACACATCCATTCATTCAGATAGCCAGATTGCAGTTAATCTTATTGCCGGTGTTGACTAGGATCTATCAAATGGAGAGTTGGAGCGGAGAATACGAATGGCTCTGGAATTGCAACGTCACATAAGCACAAGGGTTGTTCAGTATATTCCGCGGGCGCAAAACCAAAAGGCAGACAAGCTTACCAAGTCAGCTCTCTCTAGCAAGACTAATCTACTACAGTTCTTCTGCTCTGATTATTCTACTAGTAATACAGCTTCCTTATTCCCTGATTTTAGCATCTGCCCGTATAGCTCTAGCTTCTGGCAGCATGGAATGCATGGCAATACAGATGGTACCAAGTTTCCACAGATACTGCAACAACATGTGGATGCAGTGCATAGGTCAGCTTTCTGCAGGCCCTATTTCCGGTCTGAGGTCCTCGATACGATGCACCTAGAGGGGATGCCGGAGAACAAGCTGCTATAGGGTGGATGGGAGAAGGGGTTTTGGGGACATGCTGTAGTCTTGCTTAATGACAATGTTTTGATGCAATGCACGCTGGGTGGACTAATGGCTGGAGTCGCACCATTACAGACACCACAAGACACCCTCCCGTCATCCTTGGACACTCGAGTGAATGGAAGTACATCGTTTTCTGTTTTTGAGCCGCCCTGAATAAGGGCGGGCTTGTTTTCATCTGTACGGATTTTGCTTCCAATGTGTAAAAAAAAATTGGTAAACCATTTGTCTAATCATTTTCAAGGCAGAAGGCTCTTCCTTCTTCTCTAACATTCCATAGAATCTATGCCCTTTCTCTAATTCTTCTTATGATACCCAATAATACAAGCTACAAAAAGGGCCATAGATAACATCTGAGGTTAATTGAGCTAGCACATAATATAAATAATCAAGCCCCAATGGTACTTGCCTAGTTTGACTTGTCGGAGTGGAATAGAGTAAAAATGTCCCACATAGATTAGAAATAGAAAAATCAACAAATATATAATGAAATGTGGTGGTTCACTCTATTGTCTTAGTACTAAGGCTTTTTGCAAGCTCACATCTTCTTATATACTGGCCCATGCGTGCTCACACGAGCCCGAACCCACCGAATTGGATTTGTTCCAAATTTTACTCTGTCTAGTCCACCATGAGGGCCGCATGTGGTAGCTCTTCTCCGGTCGACAGTGGCATCGCCAAGGTTAGAAAAAAATTATAGCTCGGGAAATGTGCTTGAGACAATTTGTTATTTTCCTTTTTTTTATAGAAGGGAAGTGAAACGCAAAAAAACGGAACCAAAGATACGATCACACCCTTCAGGGTGGTTCAAAAATAAAGGAGGAATCCCGTTAGATATCGCTGGAAAGTCCAGAGCAGAGTTCAGTTAAAAAGGACTAGGATGCTCATGTCATCTTGTTTGTTGTTGTCCTGCCGAGAGCTGTAGATCGTCGAGTCCTAACAGAGCATTGCGGCTTTTCCAGGGATGACCTTCTCCATGAACGAGCCGTCTGTCCGCCCCCCATATGTGCGGATCGGTCGTTCTCTCCTTACCATCCCCCCTGGGTGCGCTGAGGTGGAGATATGTATGTGCCCGCCATCTGCAACCTTGAAACATCCTACACGACAGAATTTGTTATTTTCACCGCCAACATGTTTTATCTTTCTTCAACCATTGAGTTTTGATGATCTCGATAGCTAAAGCTTTGCAATGCGGAGACAAATCTATATTGGGGAACTGATGTCCTTACTCATTTTGAAATTCTCATACCGAAATCATTTTTGAGTCAACCACATATTTAGATTTAGCAAATAAAAATGTATTGTTTATACTGATGAATTAAAATTTGATTTAGAGAAAAAGTTGTAACCCAACCCACCCAACTCACCTTGAATATATATATCAGTGTTCGAGAATGCGTTAGATGATCCCAAAGCGTTTTGGGGTCGCCGGCTGCCCAGACAGCGCTCAACCGAAAGGCTCAAAAAATTTTGGTTTTTTTTTTGCAAAAAAAAGGTTCAAAAAAAATTCAGGCGGCCCTGAGCGGCCGCCCAATCCCGATTCGGGGAGGTCAGGCTATTTTCGGCGCCTAAACTACCGCCCAGGCCACTTAAATGCCAAATTCTCGAACAGAGATGTAAAATTGGAAATATTGGTATCTTGAAATGAAACACCTAACTTTGTAGTCTTATCCTCAACTGTCTGGCCTTCTTATCTTTGACATTTTCCACCCTTTCCATCATTCTGCTTAGTTGCCAACCAAACACTACCAAACATTTACAAGTAATTAAACAGAAAAACCAACTTCATAATCATGAGCTATTTTTCACCATTCATTTTATTTCATTTACAATTTAAAACAGTACTCATACTACTCGTACGATTCATCAAAGATCAGTCATATATTTTGTTAGGGTTTTTAATTATCGATAATTTTGTTATATTTTTTTTAAAGTTAAGTACTGGAGTTTTAAGGTTTAAAAAAATAAAATAAAAAGGGTTAAAAATTACCGGTAATGACGTCCAGAACTCCATAGAATTATGACTTTTTTGATTCTGCATTAGTTTTTCATCTATGATGTTAATTTTGATGATGGCTGTGTGGGAGGATGTGGTTGAAATTTATTTATGCAAGTTTT
The DNA here is from genome assembly GCA_025802335.1 of Pinguicula primuliflora. Taxonomy (NCBI): domain Eukaryota; kingdom Viridiplantae; phylum Streptophyta; class Magnoliopsida; order Lamiales; family Lentibulariaceae; genus Pinguicula; species Pinguicula primuliflora. The sequence goes on from JAOYMZ010012166.1 coordinate 10,816, forward strand.
TATATTAATACATAATGTAAGTAGGACAGGACTACCCATATTATATTTGTGGGAGGATTGTACTGTGCAGCACTGCAAAAATAATATTATTTCAATTGGTTAAAAAATTATTTTATTTATAGATTTCCGACTTCTGACGAGGTTTTTTATGCAAGATTCTTATGTGCGCAATCCATGCACAACTTACTACTTTCATTGTATATTATCTAAATTGATCACACCAATGAAAATCTAATACATAAAAGATCAAAAGTCTCATACTCTGGTGGTTTTTGATGACTTAATCGTCAGGAATTTTGAAAACTCTTCCTTTGGGATTAAGTAGTCATTTGTTAGGATTTTGAAAATTTTTGGTGATAAAATCAATGAAACCATGATGGAGCATGAAATTTTTGGTCTTCTATGTACATGTTTTATAATAGTGTGACTAATTCCGATAATGGAATATGACGGAAGCAAGTTGTGCACTGGTTGTACATGAATTGCGCACACAAAGGTTGTGCATAAGAAGTATACTCGCGGAATGCTTGTGTAGAGATGAATTCAAAATGGATCACAAATTTTGATTATGACGATTCGGGCACCGAAAAAAAAAACTAAAACATTAAAAATATGGTTTTAATGTGCATTTTAACTCAATAAAAAAAACTCAATAAAATCTCACTTTATCGCCTAAATCAAAATTGCATTTCATGATCGAAAGATAAAATTCCAAGAATAAAAATGACCTAAAATAACAACGTTGCTACATGGCCAGAGTCATCTAGCCAGCAATAGGTGGCCACGCCCTGATTTGAAATATTTTGTAATTCAAATTTTTGTTGGGTGAGGGAATCGAACCAATATCCAGGCCGTATTTCGTTTTCATAAACTATGTATAAGTATTTAATATAATTAATATCTACGCACTTTTTGTGTTAATTTTTTTTATTTCTTTGATAGTCCATTAACATCAACGCCTGAAAAATTAAAACTCTTATAAACCCTAAATTGTAAACCATACAAACTCTAAACCTTATAATCGTATTATTTTCATTTTATTGATATTACGGTGACTTCCCACCATAAAAATTTAAAACTCTGTCCTATAAACGTTAAAAGCTAAATGTTATAAATTTTAAACCATATAATCGTAAATTTTATAAACTCTAATCCTCAGATATTATTATTAAAGAAAAATGATATTTTTTAATTTATATTGCTATTATAAAAATCAAAAACCTCACATTATAAACTCAAAATATTAAATATTTAAAATATATGATCGTAAATTTTATGAACCTTATCCATAAAATATTAATAATATTTTTATTGTAAAAGCTTTCATTTAATAATAATACCCAAAAAAAATAATTAACCTGAACCCACATATATGATGTTGTATGTGCGTGTCCCACAATCAGTGGCTGTGCTAGCCATTTGACATTTTCGTGATGGAAAATTTTTCAATAAGCCGCAAAGTCATCGTCAATTTTCGAATATGCCACGAACCGATCTTCCAAAGACCGGTATCTTAAAATACCAATTTTCTAAAAAACGGTGGTAATTAATCCAACTAATTACTGTCATTAACAGATACCGTTCTTCACTAGACCAGTACGTTATATATATATATATATATATATTTTATTTTTTATTTTTTTGGTTAATGAATTTATATATATATTTATTGTATTATTTTTTTGTTAATGAATTTAAAAAAACGTTACAATAATTATAAGCGTATAATACAAACAAATCGAATTTTAAAAACATCGAATTTCATTAATTTTAATTAGCTAAAAATGTCTTTCATATATCCAGATCATTTGAGGTCCCCTGCCTATCCTGTGTGCTGCCAATGCTTAGCGAAAAACTAGAGGCTCGTATACCCTGAGTACCCTGAGAACTACTCGGGGCTCATATACCCTGAGTATCCTGAGAACTACTAGGTACTGGCATCTGCTGAGTACCTATTGGGATCCACTCGTACTGCTGTTCCGGATCAAGCACAACTGGACCTCTAAGCCTCGACTGGAGAAATGAGTTTAATTCAATCCCTACTCCTCGTCACTGATCCTCTGTCACACAGTTTGCTACCATCTCCCCCAACCAATGGAACTGTACACAAATAAAGATGAAATTTATATTAATCGATCGAACAAACAAATAAATATTAAAAAGTAAAAGAATAAATTTTACCGTCAAGTTCAGCAGCGAGCTGTGGTTATATGGTACTCCCCTCTCCGGCCTTGGCAATAAAGGACAATAAATTGATCAGCGATGCCGATTATACCATTTCGTATAAACATCGTCCCATCAAACCATTTGTTCCGGTAGAGGTGGATCCCCACTAACATACTGGTTCCTCAAAGTCCACATCTCACGCTACAAATCAATTTGCATCTTTCGATGCAACTGGCTCCAGTCTCGTGAACCAATGTTTCGTTGACTCTGTCAACTGGATCGGGAATCTGCTGGATATATCCAAACTGATGTCGAATGCGACGGGCGTGAACGAACTCTATAAAATCCATTCAATAAATAGGACCGTCGTAGTTCCAAAATATCTGGTCGTGATGGCTAACCAGAGATATCTCGTGTGAACGGTACGGAGTGGACACAAACTACACATAACATAAGAACCGTTAGAGATAGAAATTAAAATATAACTATCGAACTTTTTATTTCGATACGAAAACATCAAATTACGAACCTGCTCGGCATGCACATCATCCAACTGCATCCTAATCATCTGAATCAAATGACTCTCTTGATCGACGTTCCTCATCTTTCGGACAAATTTGACACCGTAGACCTCGGGAAACTCCTCAACCTGGTGCTCAGAGTAACTATCAAGTGGCGTGGGTAGAATATGGGAAAAATAGTAGGCAACCTCGAATATCCCTATAACTGAATAAGGCGTATCACGCCAACCAATGACTTTTTGCCATGCATGTGAATGTTACACAGATAATAATGGAGGTCACACAGTACGGCGGTCCCCCATCTATACTGCCTAATGTCCTGCAAGTCCTCTACCCAGCGGAAGATCCTCATGGAAATTTTATTACTAAATGTATCCGGTAACAAAATTCCACCCACTATAAGAGCAAGCACTGCTCGAGCATAGCACTCCACCTGCTCATCGGTACTGTCGATAGTGATCGGGTTATCTCTCAAGTAGTGACTCCAGACTGACGGAAGGCATCAGAAGCAATGTCCATGTCGAGCCACCTCTCTAAATATGCTCTGTACCGCTCGGTCGTCCAAGAGCCAGACCCCAACTGATCAGAAGTAATGGGGGTACCATCAATAGGAATCCCTCATAGCATCGACACATCCTGAAGAGTGATCGAACACTTCCCAAATGGCAACCAGAATGTATGTGTGGCCGGATGTTACCTCTCAACCAACGTCGTAATGAAATGACGATCCTCTCGTATATCGACGACGAGATAAGTGCACCACATCCCCGCATCAAATATATGTTATTGCACACGTTTGTCCAACTTGAGGCTGCGTAAATAGAGATCTGGATGATGCGTTCTCATCGCATCATCCATCGGAATCTTCCCGTCCAACACTCGAGAACTACGATGTGTAGCCAAATCTCATAATACCTCCTCAGAAATCGGTCTGTACAAATCGGATCGCTGACTCTTAATGCGAACTCATCTTACATAACAAATCATAACAGATTAATAACAATTCATAACAAATCAATAACAATTCATAACAAATCAATAACAATTCATAAACAATTTCATAACAAATCAATAATAATTCATAACAATTAATAATAATTAATAATAAATCAATAACAATTCATAAACAATTTCATATCGATCCAATAAAAATTAATTATAATTCATAACAATTCCTAATAATTCATAACAATTCCTAACAATTCAATAACAATTCATAACAATTAATAACAAATCCATAACAAATCAATAACAATTCAATAACAATTCAATAACAATTCATAACAATTACTAATAAATCCATAACAAATCAATAACAATTCATAAACAATTTCATAAAAATCCAATAAAAATTCATAACAAATCAATAATAATTCTTAACAAATCAAAAGCCAATCAATACAATTCAATAACAATTCATAACAATTCATAACAATTTCTAAAAATTCTTAACAATTCCTAATAATTCATAATAATTCAAAATTCACTAAATCCTAAACTAATTGCAAGATTAAAAACCAAAATTGGTTAACCCAAAACGTTTACCTTTGTTGTCGGCCAACGTAACCGGCGAATCGGTGAAGAAGAATCGGCAAAGAAGAATCGGAATTGGCGAATCAGAGAAGACGAATCGGAGAAGAAAAATGAAAAAACGAGAAGAGGAATCGGAGAAGAAGATGAAAAAACCCGGTCTTGGACAAATATATGTGATCTTTTTAAACCGGTCTTCGCATGACCGGTGTATTCATTTTCTCGCCCAATGGATGATACCGGTTTTCTCATGACCGGTACTTTCTTAATTATCGTTAATTAATTTTGTTAATAGCACTCAGTTATCGCAAGACCAATATTTTGAAATACCGGACTTCTAAAGACCAATTGCTGATACCGGTCTTCGAAAGATCAGTTGGCGGCATATTAAAAAATTGACGACGACTTTATGCCTTATTGAAAAATTTACCTTTTCGTGAAAATAATATAGCAATTTTTCTATATGGTATCTGGTGAGAAGTCAGTATATGTGTAGGTGGTCCAATTATTTCCGTGTTGACGAGAATGGGTATGGAATACCGCCCGTGTAATGTAAGGTTGAAAAAGAAGATGGTGGAAATGGTCAAAACGATATGGGACAGGACAGGATTCAAGAGAGACCGAACGGCCACCAGAAAGAAGAAGATCAAAGGCAGGGAGGGGTAGGTGTGAACCGATAGGGTCAACAATCTGCAAGCTATTCTACAATAGCAACTATTTGTATCCGCTTTTATGGATAAAGACACGATCTGGAACTTGATTCCTCTGATTTGCATTGAATTCCAGTAATCAGTTGTTTTGGGTCAAATATTCAGTAGTAATCAGTTGTTTTGGGTCAAATATTCAGTAATAATCAGTTATGAATGAACATCAACAGTGAAATCTTTGAAAAACACTTTTATGTTTCAGTTTCTGTGTTCATCCCATACAATGGGGTAAAGAGGCAAGGAGAAGACCCTGTACTCAATACTACAAATCCTTCAAAAGTGAAAAAAAAGACTCTAAGAGAGAAAATGGTTTGTGTCTTCAAATCCACAGCGTCTTTATCAGCTGGAGAATGAACGGATTGGCAAAGTTAGGGATTATTGAAGATAGTAAAGCTCATTTTTTTTCGGTTCTACGGTTTGTTTCTATCGCCTTGTGTTCGCCCATTGTTGCCTTTTTTGAACCCCAGGCTTCGCCTGCTGCTTCCTCTGCACAAGACTCTGCTTTGGGAGATCACGCAGTTCCACAACTTGTATTGTTCTCTGCTTCTTTGCTGTTGCATGAAGTTAGTGCTGTTATGAAAATGGAGATTGTAATATGAACAGAGAATGTGTGATGAGATGAGAGCTAACCATTCTCAGCTTCTTGATATCGCTCCTGAAGTTTCCTCTTGGCGGCCTCTAGTTTCATCCCGACTGAGATCCCATCTTCGCCGCTAAATTTCTGCGGGGAAAGAGTCATTCAGAGATAAAAACATGAGCCATGCGACGCAATGCTCTCTCAACAAGCTCTCACCTCACGTGATGAAGGGATTGGTTTCTGAATTTGAACCTTTCCAGGATCATTCTGGGCATTAATGTCACTGTTAACCCTTGGTTTGAAAGCGGGTTTCGGTCTACCCGGCCCGCAGTCATTGCCGAGAGGCTTCGGCCTGGCCCATCCGGATTCAACACCAACAGGTCCATCTGGTTTTGAAAGGGGAGCTTGTTTCTTCATCATTGTTTCAGGATTTCTCCTCTGTTCCGCCTTTGCGTCCTTTGGCAGAGTATTTGGAGCAACGATGGTGGTGCCTTTTCTCTCCTGAATTGGCTTTCGGATACTTCTTGTGTTCTCAACATAATCCACATTGTTCTGAGGATCTGTAATAATATCCATAGTAAAATTTCAGTTTGCTTTCAGTGATGAATTCGACTAATGAATCAAATGGCGAAAAAAGAAGGATACGGAAAGAAACATACTTCCGTCATCATCCATCCCCTCGAAGAACTGAGAAAGCTCCATTGAAGTTGGAGTGGTAAAGAAAGCTCCTTCATCCATGGGAGGAGATGGTAGCCCTTCCTCTTCTTCAATTGTAGATGTTTTCTCAGATTCCGTTGCGACTTCAAAACGAAAAAAAACACTGAATCCTCGATTCTGACCAAAGTAGAGAGTCATAGAAACGAAAGCAACTTTGAGTACATTTTTACCAGCAATAGCGGCTGCCATACTAGCCCAAGAATCAACCATTACTTTCCAATCCCTACATCGAAGACGCATAAAGGTACACTGTGAGAAACAAGATTTACGGGTTCGAAAGACAAATAGCTACACTGCTTTATCCAATATTCATTCATTTGAGAAACGGTTAACTAAAGAACCAAACAAAACTTACAATGCTACATGCTCAAACTTCATCATATGCACTAGCAACTTTTTAATCAGTCACATGTTATAACCTTCTCAGTGGTAGCAAATTCCATTTTTAAGCCAACATTCACGATAGCCAGATGATGAAAACATTTAGCAAATATAGAACTTCGCACCCAATTAATTCCCTAGCAAGATTCCGGATTTCCTTGGATCCGTGCTTCCGAAGAGCATTAACAGACTTTCCAATCTCAGTATCCTGAAAGGGAAAAGTTCAGGGAAGTTTGATGTAAACTCTGGAAACTTGATTAAGATGCTATTGAAACAAATGATCTAAAAAGTGCAACAGGTTTTAACTGAACCTTGAGAGTCTCCACAGACAGAGGCATCAGCTGAAGCCTTCTTAGAGAATCAAACAACAATGAATCAGACTGCCACAAAGAGGCATGAATTAGAACAAACAAACAACATAATATGTAAAAGAAGTATCGACTGCAAAATTCAAAGTAACAAACCTCTTCTCCACTGTTGTCAATGATCTCTTTAATCCTCAAGACCTCTTCATGAATCTGATACGCCTCCTCAATCTCATCAGTCAAAGCTTCCGCATCCCCATAGCTGTAATTGCTAACCTGATTCGCATTCATCACCATCACCTCTCTGTGATTCTCATCCTCATCATCTCTGCTACAGCTATTCACCTTGCTCTCTTTTGTATCTTTACTGCCTCCAGCCTCAATCCCACTCTTGCACTTTTCTTCACTCCTCCCCAAATCCTCCACATTCGGCACAGCCAGCTCAATCTTATCACAACCAAAACACTTTGTGGACTTGCAGGAGAATAGTAACTCCGCAATCCGATCCCTCTTCAATCTGAAGTCATAGGGACAATCGGAAGCGGCGACCAATATTGCATGCTCAATTATATTGAAAATATCGGAATTGGCAGATCGAAAATAATCCCTCCATCTATCTAGACTGGTGAAATTGCTGGCCATGGTGAAAGGATCAAACCCAATCCACAGGAACGCCGCCTGATTATCTGGGTATTCAATACCCAGATCGTGAATTGGATTTTTGTTTTGAGTACCAAAATCTGATCCCGATAACGATTAGAACCCACAAGCTAAAGTTTTTTTTGCCTTGTTGATAAAGTGCGGTTTCTTTCCCCTTCCAATACCCAGGAATTTGGACAGGCAAAAATAAAACCAATTCACCCGGATGACAGCAATCACCCAAATTTCGGAATCTAGCATAAATGTTCGGAATTGAAGGGATAAATCCTCCGAAAAAAAAGTTTATGCCCGATTGACGGAAATCCAGAGAAGTGGAGAAGAATACAAATAAAAGGTGAAAAAAAATAAAAAGTAACGATAGAGAGGATATCGATAGAGATATTCTCTGTATCTGTATTATCTCCCTTCCTCCCAAACAAAACAAGATAATTGGTGAAGACGCAGACAGAAAAATAAAGTCTCGATTGTGGGCAATTATTTTGTTGGTGGGATTAGAGATGGAAGATGAAAAATGGCGGTCAATCAACAAAGGAAAAAAGGAGAAAAGAAAGGAAAACGGGTTAGAAGAAGGTGCAACTCAACTCTTTTGTCCGTTTGCGGATCACAAACACCTCTTCTTGTCCAACTTCCACAGATATACTGACACAGCACAAGGAGATGAATGGATGTTGACTCTGGTTCTCACGGACCAGAAATCGGAAAGAACGGCGAAGGAAATTTCAAGGCCAATTAATTGAATTTTCGATTTTTTTTCTCAATCGATATCGTATTCGAAAAATGAGATTTGATCAATTTTTATTTGGTGACAATTTTTTTTTGGTGTCTCTCAGCGCCTAAGTGGCTTAGTCGTCCTCTTATGCGGGCTTTTAAACGGCTTAAGTGAAAATTTAAACAAGATGAAGTGTGATATCTTAGCGTCTAGACGGCCTAGACACCGCCTTCTCGAATAGAGACTTTTTCTAGGTGCACTTCAAGGAGCTTAAAAATGGAGAAACCTGATGAGATGCTTACTTGGAAACATTTAATAACTAAATTTCTGCTTAAGTTATGAATAATAGCTTAATATAAGCTTTTTTCTTCTCAATTTGAATGGAAACAAGGGGAGAGAGAAATGATATATGGCATCACATTTTGATACCGGCTTTGCACCATTTGTAATGTGTCATAATTTAATTGGATGAAATATTGGAGTGTTGAATGAAATATGAGACTATATTTTTAAATACCCAATTGAATGCTGATGCATGAACAAGTAATGAAAAAGTTGTGACAAACAGTGGTGCCCTATATCATTTTTCCTACTAAGACATCACTCATTTTTTAATGTGATGATTATTGAAAGCAAAATTACTACAATAACATACTTTTTTCTTACATGATTATCCTACATTTTTGAGTTATTAAAATTTGTCACTAATTTTCTGAATTCTAGAGACCATATCGACATAGATTTTGATTTTGTCAATAAGAGGTATCATTTATATTGAGTTAAAGTTTTTCAAATTGTGAACTCACATTTATAGAATTTTATACTCCAAAATTAAATGTTTTAAAAGTAAAATATTAATTGTACCATCTAATTGGACACAATAAATAAATCATAGGTCAAAAATCACAACTTTTATTTTTATACAATTTTTGATTATTGTCACATCATTATGTGATTTAATAATAAGATCAAATCAAATGATACAAATAGTATTACATTTTCAAAATGGTCTCAACACAACAAAATTTAAAATCAGTAACGAATGTTGATTTCAACGAGCCATGTTCGAATAAATAAATGGTTGAAACTAAAATTGTCCCATACCGAAAATTGAAGTACGAATTCTCAAATATAAATAAAAAAGTAGGAGCTCGAAAAAGTAGGAACAAGGCTCGTTTAAAGCTGAGCTCGAATTCGACTTGTTTAAAGTATCAATTACTCTCTACTTTTAATTATTTTCATTACTCATTAATGCAGAATGAACGATCTCGAACATGTAAACTAACACATAAACGAGTCGTACATGAACGAACGCAAGCCATCCCGTTCGCGAGCTTGATCGTAAACTGTTCGTGAACCTTAACAAACAGAGCTCAAACATAAAACTTTGTTCGTTAAGCTTAATAAACAAGCTCGGTTCGTTCGTTAAACTTAACAAACGGAGCTTGAATATGATCTGTTCGTTCGAACTTGGTACGTTTACGGCCCTATTTCCAAATGGCGAACATTGGTTCAGTGCGTTTTCATTAATTGGTAAGGAAAATAACAAAATTTAAACTTGAAGTTAAAAAAATAATACTATATATTTGTAGGGGCAGGTTCCGGTGACATGATTTTATACATGCATTTTCAATTCCGGCCACTAGGATTGTCCGTTGACGGAATT
>JAOYMZ010012176.1:0-36812 GCA_025802335.1 Pinguicula primuliflora
GACCGGTACCGGTACCGAACAGGAAGACCGGTACCGGTACCGAACAGGAAGACCGGTATCGGTGGGCACCGGTACCGAACAGGAAGACCGGTATCGGTGGGCACCGATACCGACGCGGTACCGGTCCCCAAAATTCGTGCCGACTAATAACCGGTACCGGTCATGCGGCGGACCGGTACTGGTAGACCGGTTGGACAGGTCTATTAACGAAGATAATAGTCTTCTGAGCACAAAAGCTTCAACGAATTAATCATGTCTGATCGTGGTTGTGTCGACTGAGTGTTTGTTCTAACTAGGTTATTCGGGATATTTAACTATGATAAAAATATATAACAAAAATCTAATTACTCTATTTTGCAAACTAAGTGATTATGGATGGATGCTTACAAAAAAAAAGTGATTATGAATGGATAAACATATGTGTTGATACATTAGTCTTCTGAACTTTTAAGTGGGTGCTCAGGTACTTGTGGGATTAAAAATACTATTTTCAAGTATAATGAAAACAAGAGACTTCATTATATTCCGTATAGTTTTGGATACGAACGAATCATATATTATGCGTCTATATATTTAGACGCATATTACACCAAAATATAAAGTGTATAAAAGTGATTATTATGTATTATAATGAATAATTTATGAGTAATTAACGGATTGTGGTTGTTAAGTGTTAATATTTTAGCTTACCAAAAAAGTGTTAATATTTTAGGGTCTGCCGCCGGTATTCAACTTAAACATGTATAGTCATGCTCTTTCTGTCAGACGTGAATAGAACAACAGATACTGTGCTTATTACAGGATAGTTTGAGCACGAATGGTGCCTTCGGGTTAACCATGTTGGGCCACGGTTGTGTTAATTTCGATTGGAGAAATAATTATCAACCAACTTAAATAAGAATGTGGTGCTACAATGTATTACTTTGGGCTCAACATTTTAATGATAGTAGACTACATACATCTTTCTATTTTTTTTAGATAGGTACTTGATTTCATTCAACTCAACAAAACTGCACAAAATACAAACTTGTTGATCCAAAGCTACAAACTAGAGACTATCCATCTATTCACCTATAGAAATCTATAACTAGAATGCTAATAGATTACTGCAATCTGAACCTACTGAGCAAATGCCAAACCTTGAGTCTCTGATGCATCTTGCAGACCAATGCAACAACATATGAACCAATAAACCGCATGGCAGACCGATATAGGGTTTACCGATATAACCACAACAGCATTGCCGATATAACCGCATGTAGATCAAATTATTGCTGCAGGAACCAATGAGACATACCCAACTAGGAGACTAATGGAACATTACCGACTGGGAGGACCTTGAATGTGCATGTGTCAGGTTGATCAGGGAATTAGTATCTGGTCTGCTTCCGTCCTCATTTGGCATATAACGCAGCCAGTTGTCTCCTCCATTCGCTCATTGAGTATATGGAGCTGATCTTTCTCCTGGCTTCAATCCAGAACCATGTCTGATTCTTGGTAATTTCGACAACATCTGTGATGCCTTCACCATCAAAACAGACAACGTTCTTCTCCTTTCACAAATACCATACAGTTGCTTGCCATATGACCTTGCCAATAGCTTTCCAGACCTTTCCTTTACATTGTTGAATGAAATTGTGGAGGTGTTGCTGGAATGTGGTCTCTTGTACAAATTCAATTTCCATCAAGCTGCAGATCATATCTTTCTATTTAAGTTAACTCACACACAAGCATTTACACACACGTGACTCGAGCCTAAATTATGATGAGATCCATAACACTTGATATATTATATTTTTGATTGGTCTTACAAATTTTATGTAAATTTTTATTTTGTAATTATTGGATTTCAAAACAAAAAAATGTTAACGTGGTCTGGAATCTCCAATGTGGCCCCACATAAAATCTCACCTCGTGTCCGATTCCGATTCGACGCGTTCTTTCCGAAAGTAAAATTTGAGTCGAATCTTTTCGGATTTCAAGTTGATTCCCATGGAAAAGGGCATTGAATGGATGGATGAAATGAGTTTGTACGCAAACCGTTGATTTCGTGGCTCCGAATATGCGGCAAACCACCACCTCCACTTTTTTCTTCATAAATACCCTCACAAGCTCGCCCCACCACATTTGAATCAAAAAATTTGCGATTTCTGAAAGGTGCGTCTCTTTCTGCTCAACCAATCCTGATGAAAAATGTTGATAATTTCCTTCTGGGTTTTGTTTCTCTCCACCATTCCTGCTCCTGAGATAAACGGCCGTCAGTGTGTTCTTGCGATTTTTTTTTTATATCTATTTTCTAACTTGGGTTTGCTGAAATGTTGATTTGAGTTTCAAGATTTACTTGGTCGTACTTTTTTTTAAAATTTTTTTTGACGGGGATGTGTTATTGAATGGGTGATGATCAATTTCTGTGAATTTCACAACCCACAAAATTTTGATTCCGTATCTGAGGGTGCAATTTTCTGTGCTCTGGTTTCGATTTTTGAAGTTTGTTCTTCATCTGTTAATGATTCTTCTTGTGACAATTGTCTTGTTTGCAGTTCACAGAAAAACCCATCTTCCTTAACATCTCTTTGATCCGGCCGGAATATTCCCTCTCCGTCAAGTTTGATGGTTGATCTCGACGTCAGCATTCCCAGTGCTTTTGATCCCTTCGCTGAGGCCAAGGAATCCGGTGCCCCCGGGGCTAAAGAGTATGTTCACATTCGCATACAACAGAGGAATGGAAAGAAAAGCCTGACCACAGTTCAGGGGTTGAAGAAGGAATTCAGTTACGAGAAGATCCTCAAAGACTTGAAAAAGGAGTTCTGCTGCAATGGTAATGTTGTCCAGGATAAGGAGCTGGGAAAAGTTATACAGCTGCAAGGGGATCAGCGCAAGAATGCATCTCAATTCTTGGTTGCTGCTGGCATTGTCAAGAAGGATCAGATCAAGATTCACGGTTTCTGAGCTAATAGATATATGCAGTGGCTCAATACAGCTGATATTAAAAGAAATATTACATCTGTGGATTGTGGTTATGTGATCCTTGAAGAGTTGTACTTTCACTTTAGGTTTCTGCTAGGTAGCTCTTGAATTTTTAGGTCCAAAACGTTAGGTCCAGATTAATGATATTAGGTCCAGAATTCTAATACTGACCATCCGTTGTGAATCAACGGTCATGATTATAATTCGGACCTAACATCATTAATTTGTACATAACATTCTGAACCATAAAATTTCTCGAAAAATGTTATAGGAAGCTTCATTGCTTTACCTACCAAGTATCTTATTCTACTGCGGGGATGCATCAGATGGAATGTAAAAGTAAAGTTAAATTAAACTTTGCAATATTGATTTCTGAAATTCATGTGGTTTCATCACAATTTGTACAATGTGTAGCATTAAAGTAAGGAAATGAAAGAATCAGAAAACTAAAGACGGAATTTAAGAATGATACATCATATATTTTGAGCAGATTCTTGAATAGAGCGTGATGTGTTGAGGTCTTGGTTATCTGGACAGCACTACAAGAGCTTCATCGGCTGTTGCATTCCTGCTCTCATCATGGTACAGAACTCTTCATAATTTATTCGTCCATCCTGTTGATAGAATACAGAATGGATAGATTATAAACAAAGTGTGGGAGAGATAAAAGAGTACATGCTGTCCTGGTACTAAGGGGGTCCTTACATTATCTCTGTCCACTTCAGCTATGATTTCTTTTATGTTTTTTGTGTCATCCATCCCGTATTCTCGCATGGCTGTTTCGAGTTCGTCTCTCGTTATGAACCTGTAGAGGCATAAGAAAATGATCGATAAACCAAACCAAACATACCCAGTAAATCCCCCTTAGACAGAGTCTAGACAGAGTCTTGGGAGGGTAGCATGTAGACAATCATACCCCACCCCTCAACAGGATGGAGAGATAAGAAAATGATCGATGAACAGCATATATCATCTAGCCAGTAAAAACAAAAATTGAAGGTTAATCTAGCCGTTGCTTACCCACTACTGTCTTTATCAAAATACTGGAATGCTTTGAACAGATTTTCCTCCTTTTCTAATCTGTGTCTGTGCATTGTAGCAGTGATGAACTCAATGTAGTCTATGGTCCCATTTCCATCCACATCAGCCTGTGAATTTTGTGATGATGGTAAGTAACTTTTACAGAACTTTCATAAACCACAGACAAAATTGATCTTCTTACAGCATCCATAAGCTGTCTCACTTCGGCTTCACTGAGTTTTGATCCCAACCTAGCCAAACCATCTTTGAGTTCTTCATAAGTTATGGTACCGTTGTGGTCGGTGTCCATATTTGCGAACATTGCTTTCAGCCCTAGTATCTCTTCCGTGGAAAGATTTTCTGCTATAAACTAGATTTCCATAAGCATATTAGTACCATCACTTGGCCAAGGATATTTTTTTTTGGTAGGTAAGAGATACCATTCCACGAAAAAATATTTACAAAGTACGTCACCAGGTTATCCTCTTATCAGAAGCTAATCTAGTTAGCGAGGATTACATAACAGATACTCAGGCGCTAGGCCCAAGTTTTGACATCGAGGGGAGAAGGCCAAGGATATTAAACAAGAAGATAACAGAGATTAGTAGTGGTACCTTCAGCGCAAGTTTTTTGAGCTTGTTCATTGCTCTGAACTGCTTCATTCGAGATAGCACTGCGTTGTCTATTGGTTTGTTAGATGCTTCACCATCTTCTTTAATCCATGGATGATCTGTGATACCATGATTTAAGAAATTTCAGTCATAAAACAGGACGAGTAGGCCTAGCTAGAATTGCTGCACAAACATAGTACAGAAGCATGAATCACAGGATACTAACTATAATGTTTCTGTAGGACGCAAAAAGGATTCATACCCAGAACTTCAGCTGCTGTGATTCGTTTTTTCGGGTCTTGGGTAAGCATCCTACGGACTAAGTCCTTAGCACTATCTGATATTGATGGCCAAGGATCACTTTTAAAATCCACATGCCCTCTTAGAATGGCAGCAAATATTCCCCGTTCCGTTTCTGCCATAAAAATTCATCAAATGAGCCCACGAAAACGCAAAAGAGGAAACTACTATAGATGGAGCTGCAGAGACATGGGAAATTTACCAGCCCAAAAAGGTGGTACACCACTGAGTAATATGTATACCATGACACCGGCACTCCAAATGTCAATTTCTTTGCCATATTTACGATTCAAGACTTCCGGAGCAACATAATAAGCACTGCCTACTATATCCTTGTAAATCTTTCCTGCAGAATACATTCATGTGATAATTTACTATGAAACATTAGATTACAGTTGTATCATGATATTACATAAATTTGTTTACTAAAAATGTTTGATTATGGTTGTGAAAGAACAAATTTTTTCCATTAATTACAACCCATATTGAAAACAGGAAATTCAGCAAGAGACTGAAATCAGATAACAATAACACTATACTATACTCTTGTATTGTATATGTATCAAAGTTTTGACTATACATCAAATAACAAGCAACCTTGTTACGCAAACAAGATTCTAATAAGAGGAGAAAAGAAGTTACCTTCTTCAATGAAAACCGATAACCCAAAATCCGTTGCTTTCAAGTGAGCATTTTCACTCTCGTCAGACAACAAGAAATTCTCAGGTTTGAGATCCCTGTGCATCACACCCATAAAATGACAAATGTGTACTACATTCACAATGCTCCTGCACATAGAAGCCGCTGCTCGTTCACTATAATGTCCCTTTGCAATAATCCGATCAAATAGCTCTCCCCCTGCACACAGCTCCATCACAAGATGCACGTCGTGCTTATCCTCATACGCACCCTTAAACTCCACGATATTGGGCTGTCCGCTCAAATGCTGCATGAGCTGAATTTCCCTCCTCATATCTTCCCTGTCACTCTTGCTGACAAGCTTCCTTTTAGAAATAGACTTGCAGGCATATTCCTGGCCGGTGGCAATATCGGTACAGAGATGGGTGACACCAAATTGACCCCTACCAAGTACCTTCCCGATGTGGTAACGGGATCTCACATCCTCGTACGGCTTCCCGAGTATCGTGTTGGGTTTGGTCACCGGAGGTGCGGGGCTGACCGGAGGAATCACATGCGGCAACTGAGCTGCAAACCCAGGGGACATGGTGTATTGAATTGGCGTCTTTTGGCGAGCTCCATTGCCAGATTTGTTGTGGTGGCCGTTTGCAGCTGGCCTTTTTACATGTTTCTTCTTGCTGACACAGAGACCCATTGCTTGTTAAAATCCCGGTTGCTATTATCAAGTAAGGCAAAATCACAAACACCTAGACGGCCAAACAACGTAAAACCACAGATGAGATTTCCGATTGATAATAAAAAACAGGCGCAAATTCTCAGCTATAACTTCTAGCCCTGGAGAGAAAACTTGAATCCGTAAGAGCTTGATCAGAAACCCAAATCTATACGAGTCTATATACTATAATTTTTGCTGGGGAATTGTCCGAGAAGTTTCTATCAGAAGGCCAATTGACATGGAAGAAGAAGGGAACAAATGTTTTAATTAATAACAGGAATTTGGGCTGATTGGTTCAACTCCCAGTTGAGAAAGAACAATTCTTAAACGAGAGCAACGGCATCCATAACAAGTGGGGATCGATTGGAAAGAAGCAAGAAACAAGGCGGGTTTTCAGAATTACGCATGCGCTTTTCTTCATAATGTAATAATAATATTTCGGCAAACGTGAACGTAAAACATTACATAACGCGTAAAGAGTATACCAATAATAACAAGAACATGTCATAAAGGATTATTTTCTTATAAATTTTAGATTATAAAAACAAGAACAAAAATTACAAGTTGTGAGGCCAACAATGAACAACCTCATTTTTAAATGAACGTTTAAATAGGTTATGGTTAGTTTAAATTAACGATGACTCTATTATTTGTATTTCTATTATATCATCATATCTTAATATTGATAGGAATATCATGGTAGCTTCATGTATTAAATTAATTGACTAGTGGAAATCTTATTTAAAATAAAAAATGACTAGTGAAATAAAATTGGTCTGTGACTGTTATTCTCCATAAAAAGTACAAACACAGTATCGTTCCGCCATGATGCATGACGTGCAAACATCAACCAAATTAACAAACAATCGTGAGGTTTTATTAACAAACAATCGTGAAGTTTTATATACACAAATCACATAACATATGCATTGTTAAAAAAAACAATCACATAACACGTGTCAGTAGTAAATTGATCGAGTGTGGCCCACCTCCTTTGGTGGGCCAATCTGGTGGTGAAGCCCAGTGGCGATCCAGGTTTTTACGCAGCGGGGCACAATCCCCCAATTTCATATTACTTAATTTATTTAATAAATATTAATATTTAAATAATATAAATAAAAAATAATATACAAAATAATTATATTTAAATTTACGATTGTTCTTTGCGAGGGTTCAAGTAGCGCCCTGCCGGAGAGTTTGAGATTTTGACAGTTGTTTTTGCTCAAGTAAAAGAAGGCGGAAATGTGAGGAAGGGTGAGAAATTTTTAGTAAGTAATTGAATTATGTATTACTATTTGATACTAGTTATTGCTCGTGACTGAAGTCACTGGTGAGTAAAATTACCCGTGTCTGACGTCACTAACGCTAAAACAGCGTCAAAGCCATATTAATTCACATCTCTAATCGAACCACACGACGCAATGGTAATTATGATAGCGTACGTTCCGATGAACGGGGAGCGATTCACCAGATAAATTCAATTTTTAAAAATGGTATAAGAGAGACTAAATATAAAAAAGAGAAGAAAAAAAAGTGAAAAATCACTTACCAAAAACTCATCCAGTCAAATTTTGGTTGGTGTGGTTTAGTCCACAAAAAGACACCTACCAAAAAAAAGGTAAGTTTGGTGTTAGTTATTAATAATATAGATTATTATGTATACAATATAATATTTTTATTTTCTAAAAAACAAATTGATTTTTTTGAGGGGGGCCACGTGCCCCCCCACGGTCCCACTTGGGTCCGCCCATGGTGAAGCCCACCAGCAATGATATGGCTCACAGTTGTGGGATGGCTCAACACTTTAGTGGGAAAGGTGACATGTGTGTATAGTGTGACGTTCGTGAGTGAATATTCGTGCACTATATCATTTCTGGAAGCCCACAATATTGTCGAAATGTGTTGTGGGATAAGGAAGGGCGGATCTAGGTATAATATTTACTCCGGGCTGGGCCTTAAAAATATCAAAATTGACCCTAGGCTGACTTTAAAAATCATTGGACTCGCTAAAATTGGCCCGGAGCTACCGCCCGGGCCTGCCGAAGGTTGGGTCCGCCCTTTGCTATATAGCGTGACAATATAGCATTTCACGATAATGATAAAGTGTTTTGTAAATGGGTTTCTTTTTGCAGCTGGCCGTAATATGTAATTGGTAAGATATTCCTGGAATGGGTGAGCCCTGCAGTTTTTGAAAGGTTATCAGTGGCCGCAGCCCAGTGACGGATCCTGGGTCTAACCAGTGAGTACGCTTCACATAGGGGTGCGTATCTTGAAGGTATCCTGAGTCTAAAAAGGAGGTGTGACAGGATGCAGGCTCAAGTATAAAAAGATTTTAGTAGGTGCGCCTGCACCCCGCCGCCCTAAGAGGGTCCGCGACTGAGTGGCAGGTTAGCCCGTTGTCTTCATGTATTCCACCTAAGGATTTGGTGATGGAGACTCCGTGAGATCGCTCCCAAGTTGTCTTCATGTATTCCACCTTCATTGCACTGATATATGGTTTGCAAGGCAACTGGCGGCCGAGGGAGAGAAGGCAGTGGTGAAAGTTTGCCGGAGTGTCATGCCGGGCAATGGACAGTGGACGGTAGCTGTTTGGTTTGGTTTGTCTTGTTCTTAATGTTGTCCATTTTTGGCCTAATTTGTTTGAGCTGCAATGGCATATATGTTCATGAACATTATAAGTGAAACCTGGTCCCAACATAGAAGAATACTGGAGTTCATGCATGAATACTTTCTCTACACACAGTCCAGAACCAGAATCTACTGGGGGGGCCATTTTCTGTGTAGTAATAGTCTACATGACAGGCTTCTTGATATAAGTTGTCCAGATCTGTTTAAGTCGCACTTTCCAAGTCAGACAACACAAAATAAGAATTATCATTCAGCAACTCATGGGTTATGATCACATAAAAGTATAACTAAGGCCCGACCGTGACCTGGTATAGCTATACCGTGTCCTAGACGAACAATGAAATAACATATCATATCTGAACCGTCTGTATGATAACTCATTTTTCTAGAATAACTTAATGGAAACAAAGACGAAAAACAGAATAAACCTTTGCCAGGAGATTTTCAGAGCTGGAACCTGACATTTTTATTAAATCACGAAGACGCTGGTTCCTGCGAGACATGCCTACTTTTTCTTGGAAGGGGAATGGTTGCTCTTACCATCAGCTGCCTGAGCAGCCGGAGCTGGTGAATTGATCTCATCCCACGCGTCGATCCAGGTGACCATGGCATCAGCAAGCTTCTCGAAGTAGGGATCAATGCTGCCGAGCTTCTCTTTGACAAACTTGGAGAGTTCAAGATAGCATTTTTGGATGGTTGTGGATTCTTTTGAGAAGGTGACAGATTGGAAGAAGGGGATGATCTCCTCTTGCCAGTATATTCCTTTGTATTCTTTCTTCAGGTTGACAAATGGATTGCTAGCCTTGCTGTGCCAGATATAGGGCAGCCCAGTCTTCACTCCCAGACCCAAGTGGTCAGTAATTACCTGGTCATAAAATTTGCAGAATGAGTAGCACATCAGAAAAACAGCTTATAATCGTAGCTTTTCTTTATCATGCTGCCTCTTGGAGAGGTGTAAATATGAACTAAAACTTTTATAGGATTAAGCACCAGAAGTGCCGGCCAAAGCAAACAAAAAATGAACCATGACCAATCGCAATCATTAGGCCAAGAGGATACAAATCAGAACACGCTTAAAAAACGTGAAAGAAGGATTGACCTAGTGGTTATGGGAGTGGCAATTGCACTCAC
This sequence comes from Pinguicula primuliflora, assembly GCA_025802335.1. NCBI lineage: Eukaryota > Viridiplantae > Streptophyta > Magnoliopsida > Lamiales > Lentibulariaceae > Pinguicula > Pinguicula primuliflora. Next base: position 10,012 of record JAOYMZ010012176.1, read on the forward strand.
AAGTCACGAGTTCAAATCCCCTCACATTATCCATCAACAAAAAAGACAGCTTAAAAAACATATTCCTAACATTCAGTCAGCAGTTTCTTTATAAGATCGTAACTCGTAAGGCGTATCCCTTATAGTACTTTTGTCCCTGAAACCAGATCAATTAGTTTTAAAGATAAGTGCCAGGGATATTTATTAGTTAGAGATGACGATCACCTTAGTGCACCAGCCAGCCCACATATCGTCATATCTTCCAATTGGCTGTCCATCACCCATGAGGCCGAAATACATGGCAGGGCCAATGAGCTCCCTATTGAAGGCAAGGTTCATTCCGCACATTGGAAACAGGGTTCCTTTAGGGATAGTCATAACAGCATCCACGTATCTGTTGGAGATATTCAAATCAATATCCCTTCAGTGACAAGAGAAAGTTTGCATCACCCTCGTGAAACAAGATCTTCCACGAGATAAGAGTTTGTTTGTATAAACTTTTAAGTCACCTGGTGTTGCGCTCACGAGGTTTGACGAGCTGAGTAGGGGCATCATAGTCGGGAATGTTGAGCCAGAGACCATGTGATACAGCAGTTGGGACACCTTCCCTGAGGCTGAATGGGTAGCCACGCACAAAATCAGCACCTTCTCTATAGGGATCATACAATGTGTTGAAAAAGAATGGCGTGGATGGAGTCAGCAAATTATGGATGTGCTGGGCCAAGGCATTGATCTCTTTTCCACTTGGATCTTTGGCAACCTATTTCAGTTCCCATGAGAAACATATTAAATTTGTTGTTCTCCATTCCAACTCACAGAAGCAGTGTAAATCATTTAACGAAAATAGATAACACATAACAATGCTCACGAAAATGAAATTTCAGTATCAGTCATTCATTCATTTCTTTGGGGATGTTTGATCCACACCGACACCACCACCACCACCACCACCGCACCAAAAAAGCTTTCGACTTTATATCAATTGTACGACGAAGGTAGATCTTTAGGTAGGTGATTTTCAAATATTAATAACTATTTTGCTAATGCAACTCGTCAAAAGAAAGAACAAGGTTCAAGCAGCTATCTTCATCCTAGCAAAATAGCTCCTTACGTATCCCTCCATATTAGCCAAAGTCAGATAATGTTAACTTTCCCCCAAATTCCCATCATAGCCAATCAACCATACAATTACCGTTCCAAAATCTTTAAAGATCGTAGACAATCGCGCTAGACAAATTCACCAAGATTTTAACTTAAAATCACGCATTCCATTCCCCATTCACACAATCAGCACATCAAATCCGGAAGAAAAAGTCAACAATTTGTCCCCGAAATCAGAATACTACTTACAAAGCAATCGTCATCAATGGTGAAGATGTACTTCTTCTTCGAGACGAGGAACCCGAAGCATCTGCAAGCGGAGTCCTTGAACGAGATGCAGGAGGCTTTTGGTCCTAAGATCCGATTAATATCGTTCCGATTGTAGAGCTCGTAATCGAATCCTTCCGGGACCTTGATTACCTTGGTCGGGTCCCCATCTTGAACAATGATGAGATGATAGGGCTGAAAAAACGGCCGCCACATCTCGAGGAAATCGAGGTTCCTTATCGTGGGGATGACGATATCCAACTCATCCGTCAGCGCCGGCGTCACCGGAGTAAGTGGCTGAGACATTTTTTCCGCAGATCTCCGGCTGAAGCAAGAAGAATGTGAGAGGTGATGAAATGGGAGACGGAGTGCCAGTGGGGGGAATTATTTATAGAGGCCGGGCGGGGAGCGTAGAACGTGAAGAAATGAGGAACTAAGGAAGGAAAATGAATAAATAAAAATATTCACATAAAATGCGTTAGATTAGCTAATGGGGACCATTTAAGAAAGAAAGTTGACTTATCATAAATTTCTCAGAATTAATTTTTTTATGTCGATTATGAAGATAGATCACGAAATTTTTTTGATAGGTAAGATTATTGAATTCTAAATCCTAAGATTATTAAACCCTAAACCTATACGTTAAAAAATACTATAATTGGATCCGATTATAAACGAAATTTTAATTACACATTAAATTTGATGCCAAAAAACTTAACACTAAAAATATGAATTAAAATGTAAAACACTTAATTCAAATTCTTTTGATTATTTCACAATTTTCTCAAACGAACATTTCTAAAATTATTCTCCATGCTTACTTCAGGATCAACCAAATTATATTTTTTTCCAACAATCCATTTTTGTTGGGAATATCAGACAATACATTCTCTTATACTTTATCAATTTTCTTTTTTCAATTTGTCATTGCATAATGATAGAATTACGAAAAGAATTCAGACGTCCTACTTTTTTTTTCGTATATGGGAGGCAAAATAGCCAATTTACAAATACATCATTGTTCATGGTGGCTCAAAACGGAAATTAGCCCAATGACCCTTCCGTTGAAAGTTAGATATCTGCACTATCATGGGCTGTGGGGTTTGAAGGGATATACCAATCGATAAAGACCCCATGTTCATATCAGGATAGTAGACTCTGATATCCCAGTCTGGGAGGCTCATACCTTGTTTCGCATATGAATCTGCCAATCCATTCTCCTACCGTGGGAGATGGCAGAAGCGAATCCTCTCAAAGAGGTTGCCCAGCTGATGGATGCGGGAGGTGAAGTTTCCCATCATTACCTAATTCTCTTCATGATGGATCGCTTCTAGCACCAGGGTAGAGTCCGTACAGCATAGTAGCTTATCTATACCCTGGTTCCTTGCCAATTTCTGGCCATGAGTCACTGCCCAAAGTTCTGCTTGTAGAGCATTGCAGCGGCCTAATTTTTTTTGAAAATGCTAGGATTGTCGTGCCTTTCCAATCCAAAATTGTACCTCCCGCACTAGCCATATTTGATACCCGTGAAACTGCACCATCGGTGCAAAGGGTAAAGACGTCCCTGCTTGTCATCCACCCAGAGATGGAGAACTCTGTCTGGTGAGATATTTGCGGTTGAACACTGCAGGACTTGTCATTGACATTCCTTTGAGCCACCGCTGTGAGGTATGGTAATTGAGAAATCCCTTTCGGGGCAATAGAGGATATACGCCAGGATTCAGAGACTAGAGCATGTATTTGTGGTGGAAGGTTGGTTGTAGCCGTCGCTTTTCCTTTGAAGATTTCTTTGTCCATGGCAGTCCAGAGGGACCAGCAGGTGTATGCAAACCAGGTCTCCCATGCCTCTAGATCCTGCAAAAGAGCAACTGCATTTGTCAGATTGAGTATTACCCAGGATTGGGGATTTACCTCATTCTAGAAGGATGCCTCGATGTTTGGTGCCAAGCTTTTCCCTATTAGTCTACTCCGGTAGCAGTCTCTTAGAACATGTAAGGTTGTTTCCTCTTGATCACAAAGATGGCACTGGGGCGACTCAGCAATGTGCCTTCTGTGTCGCTCATGGTTTGTCCATAAGGATCCCCTCATTACTTTCCAGAGGTATAGCTTGAGTTTTTTTGGTATCTTCATCTTCCAGATCTTGGACCAGATGGGAAGTCAAGGTTCCCAATTTGGGGAGGCCAACCATTCATAGGCTGAAGCTGTGGTGAATGTCCCACTTTGGGAAGGGAGCCATATTCTTTTGTCTTCTCCTGCGTCTTGTGAGGGAGGTGGGATCGCAAGTAGTTCCTCCATAAGTCAAGGGGAGAGGTAGTTGTTAATTCTCTCATAGCCTCATTCACCTGTTGGAAGGATGAAAGCACAAATCAGTTCATTTCTATCTATTTGGACAGACAATTGGTTTACTTGATCAATTAGGACTACGCCCAATGGCAGCCAGCGATCGGTCCAGAATTTGCACTTGCACCCATTTTCGATCTGCCATGCGATTGCTGTATAGAATAACGACCAAATTTTCTGCAATTGATGACATAACGACAAACTGGATTTGTGTGGGAAACCTTGAGTTAGGTCCGTGTTGTTGAGATTATATTTCGCCAGAAATAGACTACTCCACAGCTTTGGGTGATCGGAGGTAAGGTCCCATGCTAGCTTGAGTAGTAAAGCCATGTTATGATTCCTTAGTGAGCGTAGACCCAGCCCCCCTCTGTTTTTCGGTTGACAGATTGTTTGCCAAGCCACAAGATGAACTCCTCTAGTTTCTGAGTTGCCTCCCCATAGAAAATTCTGTTGGATTTTCTCAAGGTCTTTGCAAGTTTATTTCGGGAGTAGGAATGATTGCATCATATATGTTGGTAAACTTTCCAACACGGATTTGCACAATACGGTTTGTCCTGCCATTAATATTCGTCTAGCCTTTCATGAGCCTGCCTTCTTGCGGGATTTAGTGACAAGGCTCGTATAGTGACTGCACCTTCTTCGGCCTTTATGTATTTCTGTACTCAAGTAGTCCCCAAACGATTCGGTCCGCTGAATATGTAGAATGTCACAGATCCTTTGTCCTTCAATAGGGTCCATATGCTTTGGTAGCAGGATGCAAGATTTGTCTTGGTTGATTTGCTGGGCGGGATGGGTGGAGAATAGCTGAAGAGTAGACTGAATTATCTCAGCTTGCTCTGCAGTGACTTCCGAAAATAGAACTAAATCATCCGCAAACATAATATGAGAGAGTTTAAAACCCTGACGGCCAAAGGTCATCGCTTTCCATGTTGACTGAGCCACTTTCTGGTTAATCAGATGAGAAAGGCGCTCCATGCATAAAATGAAAAGATACGGAGATACCAGGTCTCCTTGACGCACTCCGCGTTGGGGGTGGAAGGATGAACCTAGATCTCCATTCCATAATACATGCAGTGAGCTACTTGACAGAGAGTTGAGGATCAGATTTGTTAATATCGGGGGTAGATAAGTTTGTTGCAAAGTATCCCTGATGAATGTCCATCGGAGCATGTCAAAGGCTTTCGAAAGGTCTACCTTTATTGCCATCCACTTCTTCTTTGCTTTACTGGTATTTATAACATGAATTGCCTCTTGAATTTCAGCTATGTTTTCAGTGATATTCCTGCCTTGAATGAAACTAGTCTGAGTAGGCCAGGTGAGGCATGGCATGACTTTGCATAAGCGGTTGGAGATGAGTTTGGTGGTGATCTTGATATTCACATTGATCAGAGTGATTGGGCAGAAATGGCTAGCCTAGTGCCTCTATTGAGATCAGCGTCCAGGATACCAGAATTGAACACTCCCTTAATCATCTGAACCAACGACGGTGATATGCATTCCTAGTTTGTTTGATAGAATCCAGGCAACATACCATCCGGTCCTGCTGCCTTTAGAGGGTTCACGTCTTGGGAGAGCAGATTCAGGCACAAATTTGTCAATCTGGGGAATGCACCTCTAGCTGGATATACCTGATCAGGTTTTGGACGAGATTCCTGGTATAGAGACATAATATATCGTGATTTCGTTGGAAATCACTGTTTGGTCCGACGTCTAGATCCCTTCACCAATCATCAGTCTTGCCATTTTACGCTTCTTCCTGCTTTGATGGTGTATTGTGTGAAATAATCTTGTATTACGGTCACCCTGAATTGCCCATATAGTCCTCTGATTTTGACTTTTGAGTTCATGTTCCTAAGATAGCACCTGCTCAAGTTGAAGACGCAGGGATGTTTCCAACTTGATGATGCCCGGATGAGATTCTTGTGGATCTATTTTTTTGGATGCCTTCCAACCAACCTAACAGCCTCTTCTTTTGGATGTTGATGTCTCCAAAAATGATTTTCCAGTCTTGAAGGAGATATCTAAATAGTTCCAGACTTTCCATGAAGGTTTGATCTTTGGGCCAATTATTTCGGATCCATGTGGCCCATTTGGGATGTAGTTCCCAGCAACTTAAGTAACGCAATAGTTTCCTCCTTTGTTGTGAAAAATCTTGACCCGTTAATGAAACCACTAAGGTAATATGATCCGATGATAGCCTCGCTGAGTGTAATACTGATGTGTTCTGAAAGTATGTGGATGCTTGTTCGTTCTGGAGGACTCTATCTAACCGTTCCAGGCAGAGCCCTCTTTTCCATGTGAAACGTGATCCGGTAAATCTTGCATCGATTATATTATTTGAACGAATTAGGTTTTCGAATTGAGGATTCCCAGCTGATGGTCTGCCTCCTGTTTTTTCTGATGGTTCAACAATGAAATTAAAATCTCCCAGTATGATCCACGGTAATGAGATATTATCTGCGAGATTCTGGAGAGAATGCCAAAGTCTGCACCTTGTGGTTTGTTGAGGGATTGCACACACAGTGGTGTAGAGGAAAGATAATGAATCTTGATTGGTGATCTTGGTATGAAGATATTGCTAATTATTTTTCAAAATATGTACATGGATCCCTTCTCGCCATAATATCCATATCCCTCCTGAAAAGCCTACTGCTTCTATACGATGAGAGGAGGGGAAGATGGTTCCCCTAATTACCCGATCTACCTCCTCACCACTGATCCTGGGTTCGAGTAACATAACTATATCAACCCTGTACATAGATACAAAGAAGTTTAGCGTAGCTATGGTAGGCTTGTTAGCAATTCCTTGACAGTTCCAACAAAGCATATTTAACGACATAAAAACAAGATTTAAGAAGGTGAAAACGCTCGAAAAAATTCCCTGAGAAGCTGATGTGAACCAATTACGAAGTAGGGTGGTTTACTGTGTCTGAATAGGGGTGCTCCTCTGTCCCTATCGCATGCGAGTTATCAGGCAGATCCATCTCACAATGGTCCTCTGTCAAGTCCAGTTCAAATTTTGATCCTGGGGGAGTTTTGAATTTTACATGCCCTCTTTTTCCTACATAGAATCCGGATGTTGGACCCGGGTCTGGGGCTTGGGGGGTTTATTGTCGTGGTGTGATATATTGTTGGATGATGGTCGGGGGGATTTGGGTGGGGTAGGTTGACCGAAGAATGTCCTTCGGTTTGGTCACATTCCATGACAGCTACTACAGGGGCACTTGTGAGTACATCATTTGTGTGGGTTGGATGTTGTACTGTAGGGATGATAGTGTCAACAGCTTGGGGTATAGCCTCATTTGGGTCAGTTTGATGTTGCAGAGGTAAGTCCTTTGCTGTTGCGGTATGGTCTACCATCTTAATCCATTGTGGCATCTGTGCTTGCTCCTGGTGGGACATTTATGGTTGCTAGGGGGATCCATAGAGGCCTTGGAGGGCCGTATAGATATTTTTTTGTTCGCCTGGCTAGCACCTACAATAACAGGATAATCAGAGTTAGTTTCACTACCTGTGAAATTATAGATCTTGTCTTTCCCTTTGTTGATGTTCAAACTGGGGATACTACTCTCTTCATTATTGCTTGTTGTGTCTAGGGCCTGAAATCTCGATGAGGTAGAGATGCCAGTGTTCATCGGGCTTGGTCCATTTGGTTTTCTCCTGGATAGATTGAGAGGTGTATGCCCCTTTGTGTTATCAAAGTTCGGTGACTGTCTTCGCCCTTTCTTTTCTTCCAGTAACCACGGGCCATGCTCTGTGAGTATAGATTTGACAATATTAGGATGTGTTTGTGAAGCCTGAGATGTTGAACTTCCTGCTGCCAGGTTTGCCAAGAGATTTCCTTGGAGTCCTGGTGCTGCGGAGGAGGCATCTTTTCCTGAGTGAGGTGTTGGTTGCAGTGGAGAAGGCTTGTTCGGTCCATGCGGGCAGACATCTTTAGCATGCCCGTAGCAGCCACAACCATAACAGATATTGTAGAGGTCTTCATACTGGATGGAATAGGCAATCCCGTCAATGAGTAGATTCAGGATGAGAGGTTTGTTAAGGTCTATCTTCACTGCAATACGTGCAAATTGACCCCGAGTAGCTTGCATAGTATTTTCATCCGCCTTAAGGTAGGTACCAATGGGATGTACTATCGCTCGAAGCAGTTGTTCCTGGAAGAAATCCAGTGGAAGCCCCGGAATACGAAGGCAAATTGCTACTGACGATAGTGTGCATTCCTTTGTGTTGAAATTTCGCTCCCAGGGGTGGATATGCAGATAGTGTCCCATGAGTTGGTAAGGACCCCCAGTTAAGATATTTGTGTAGTCCTTCTGCCCATCCAGTTTCAGAAGCGTAAAACCTTCAGCCAAATCCGTAAGATGGATATTTCCTTGTGGCTTCCATAGATCCATAAGCTTCTGGTAGAGGGTTTGGTAGTTGAAATTTTGCCCAATTGGTTTCAGAATAAGGCTGTATCCCAGGTTGTCGGAAATTTTCTGATGGGTCAATTCTGAAAAGGCAATGGAGGTGACTCCTTCAATAAGGCTATGGCAGACATCACCCTCATCTAGGGTAATAGGTATTGCGTGTAGACCTTGAAAGAGGGCTTTGGGATGAGATTCTTGAAGGCCTTGAAGAAATTTATCTTTGAAGGACATACTGGGATTCGTAGATGCGTTGGAGGTCGAGGGGTGCCTATTTGGTTGGAGATTGGTATCATCTGTATTTGCTGTCGACGTCTGTGTATGGGTCCTGTGGGGGCTGTGTTTCCAGGGGGAACGGGGTCTGGAGAATCAATTTCCATGGCGGATTCACGGGGGATGACGAGGGTTTAATGTATTTTTTTGCACACTCTAATCGCACGCGAACTCACGGACACCCTACTTTGATAAGTTGAATGCTTATTTTTTGAATGGTTTTGGGATACTCGAGCAAAGGTGGTTTCGGTACTGATAATAAATTTTAATTACGACGACTCAAAGTAACTGAAAGTCTTTAAGTTCTTGCACTTTAAATATATATTTTTATTTTTTTGACAACGAAACTACCATAACTTAAAGCTGTGATTTATTTCAGAACTGTCTAGCTAAAAACATTCATGAATCACTCAAAAAAGTTCTTGGTGACCAAAAGTGATTGAAATTTATCACTTCCTTATGGTGTTAGAATTATATGGCAAAAAAATCAGGCACCCTATCATCTTTATTTGTTAATGATGGCTTGGTCACGGGTCAGAATGATTAGTTCGAATAAATAATTTTTAAGAAATTCTCTCTGTCTTCTCTCTAAAACTTCACCATCGGTCGTGGATCTCATGATCCTCCCATCGCATGGAGGATGTGGAGTGAAACATGTATTTCGATTCCTGGGTGAAACACGCGTCGAAGTGGTGATGATCGATTAAAATTATTTTCGTCACAATATTGCGTTAAGAAACAGACCCGCCTCTCTCCGGGCTCAAGACTCGTGTGCGCATGTGCGCATGTGTGGGCTAATATAATTAGAAAAGTGGGTTACCCTCACTAAAACAATAAGCTTATGGTGATTGGTTGTAGCCCACATTCCTATTTATACTTGTGAGTTTGATTTGATGAAACCGATATGGGACAATTGATTCTCAACACTCCTTCTCAAGTCAACTAGGTAAACTCTATTGGATTTGGACCAACACATGGATAATACCCAATTAGGTCAATTCTCATTATAGGATCAATACTCGGGATTTTTTCGAAAATAATTACGAATACCTCGAAAACGATCGTCGAGACCTCCTGAAACAATGGCTAAATTGGGCCAAACCTCCATATGCCCACCCATGGGGCCATTGAAATTTCTCCTTCTATGACATTATCCAATTGTTTATATGTGCTCTCATTGTCTAATAAGTTGTTATCTATAAGTCATGTTACGAAGGAGCTTAACTGTGTGGTGATGATGGATCTATCTTTCTGTGTGTTACAGAATATCTGTTCGGAGAGGATGATTAGATGTGGTACTGAGAAGAATGGCGTGTACTATATTGACGAAGTGGACTCGATGCCGAGAAGGACACTCTTAACTCATGGGTCAACCTAATCCAAAAGTTGATTGTGGCACCGACGTCTTGTTCATCCTTCTCACAAATATCTCCGTCGGTTATTTCCTCAATCTTCTAGTACTCCTTTAAACTGTGAAACCTGTGTTTTAGCTAAGAGTCATAGACATTCATTTCCTCCTTCAAATACTCGTGTTCCTCACATTTTTTTCTTGGTACACTTTGATGTTTGGTGTCCTGCACCATCAGTTGGGGGGCAGGAATTTCATTATTTTTTCTTATTTATTGATGATTGCTCAAAGATGACATGGATTTATTTTCTCCGTAATAAATCTGAGGTGTTTTAAAAAATTCTCCAATTTTACCGCATGATTTTTACTCAGTTCAAAATCAAAATTTAAATTATTCGGTCTGAAAATGGGGAAAATTTGTGAACCAGAAAATGCATGATTTTTATTCTGAAATTGAGATGCTACACCAAACTTCGTGTTCCTATACCCCTCAACAAAATGGTGAAGCAGAAAAGAAAAATCATTTTTTCCTTGAAATTACTCGAGCCCTTATGTTAGCGTCTAAGGTTCAAACATTGTTTTTGCCCGAGACTGCATCTACAGCCGCATATCTTGCCAATCGGCTTCCCACCCAAATTTTAAATTTTCGTACTCCTATCCAAACTTTACCTGAGCATTCTCGTGTACCTATACCCTTAACTCTCACTCCGCATTTCTTTGGATGTTCAGTGTATGTTCAAGTGCCTAAAGTGAATAGGTCAATATTTGGTCCATGTGCCGAGAAATGTAATTTTGGGGGGCATGAGAAGTCTCAGAGGGGGTTTCAATGTTATAATCCTCTCACCAGCCAGATGTTTGTTATCATGGACTATGATTTCGTTGAGACATAGTACTTTTATCACACACTGACTCACTCAAGGAGTCAGGGAGAGATACGTGAACAGGTTGGCGTCCTTGAGTGGTTGAGCCCTTCCTCCAGTGAGTTGCCACATTCCCCGATTGTGCCTCACGCACCACCATCAGTTCCCTCATCTTTACTTCCGTCCACATCATTTCATGTGCCTCACGCACAAGTACTGCCTGAGCCTATCCATGAGTTAGGTAGACCGCCCGCTCCAAAACACGATGCTGGCATTGAATGGTCAGACTTAACCAGGCAACCTCAAGCATCTTCTTTGATGGATACTCCGGTAAGTACACTATCTCTTAAGCTAGTTGATTCTATAGATATTATGCAGTTCGATCATGATGCAGGATCTCAGTGCCCTGCCACTCCTGTTCGAGTTCTCCCAGATCGATCTACACGTTGAATTCCTCGGAAGACGTTCACTCTTGAGCATGACCCAAAGACTAAGAGGTATCCTATTGCTGATGTCGTGAGGGGGAGCATGTCTGCATCCACCCAAGCATTTACCGCTGCAGTTTATTGTGAGGATATTCCTCAAAATGAGAAAGAAGCATTACAGATTCCAGCGTGAAGACATGCTATGGAAATAGAGATGAGTGCCCTTAAGAAAAATGAAACATAGGACATATGTGATCTGCCTACGGGAAAGAAGACTGTTGATTATCGATGAGTTTATATCATCAAAAGAAAAGCAGACGGTACGATTGAGAGATTTAAAGCGTGGCTGGTGGCGAAAGGATATACTCAGACATATGGAGTTGATTACTCAGAGACCTTCTCTCCAGTGGCCAAGCTGGATACTATTCGAGTTCTGTTTTCACTTGCAGCTAACCTGGATTTCTATCTTTCACCAGTTGGATGTGAAGAATGATTTCTTGCATGGTGATCTATCTGAGGAGGTATATATGGCTCCATCAGCGGGTTTCTCATCTGGATTTCATTCTCATGAGGTGTGCAGACTGAAAAAAGCATTATATGATCTTAAGCAATCACCCAGGGCCTAGTTTGGGAGATTCACTGTTGTTATAAATAAATGTGGATACTTCCAGAGTAACTCCAATCACACTTTATTTTTAAAGCGTCGAGCCCAAGGTATCTCATGCCTTATTATCTATGTTGACGACATGATCATTACACGTGATGATGTTGATGAGATTGAAGGGTTGAGAAGGAATCTTTTTCGAGAATTTGAGATGTTGAAATACTTCATCGATATCAAAGTAATGCGATCTAAGTATAGCATTTATATATTTCAGCAAAAATATATTCTGTACCTTCTTGCTGAGACTGGACTTTTGAATTGCAAGTCAGCTGACATACATATGGAACTCGATCATGGATTGAAGATAGTGGATGGAGCTGATTCGGCTGATAGAAGTAGATTCCAGCATCTGGTTGGAAAGTTGATATATCTGACACGTACACGATCGGATATTTCATATGCTGTGGGGGTTGTCAGTCAGTTTACGCACAATCTCCAAAAGGATCACATGGAGGTAACCATGAGGATTATGAGGTACCTGAAAGGATCACCTGACACTGAGGTCCTGTATAGTAGACATGGACACTTGCAGATTGAGACTTACACTCATGCTGATTGGGCAAGAAGCCCCATTGATAGACGTTCTACCTCAGGATATTTTACCTTTATTGGAAGTAACCTAGTCACTTGAAGAAGTAAGAAACAGAAGGTGGTAACCAGATCGAGTGCTGAGGCAGAGTTCAGTGGTATTGCCAAAGGAGTGACATAGATTTTGTGGCTGGTTAAGCTGATGACGGAGCTTGGGTTCCCACCTAAGGTGGCGTGTGCTTTGAAGTGTGACAACAGAGCTGTTACTCATATATCTGAGAATCCAGTTCAACATGACTGTACAAAGTGTGTTGAGATTGATCGTCACTTCATTAAAGAAAAGCTTAAGGACAAGATTGTGACTCTCTCATTTGTGAAGTCCGAAGACCAGTTGGTTGAGATCTTGACAAATGCAGTTAATGACCAAGTATTTCATGATGTGTTATCGAAGTTAGATGTCGGACCTCCACCACCTAACTTGTGGGGGAGTGTTAAGAAAATAATTTAAACAAATCATTTCTTTATTTCGTGATCCCTAATTTGTAGGGATCACTTACCTGATATATCAGGATCACTTACCTGATTTATCAGGATTTGAGATTGGTAGTTACATGGAATTATATTATAAATACTTGTACAAACAAATCAGTTTAATACAAGAGAAAATTTTCTCCAAAACCTTGTTCTTATTTTCCCCTTATCATATTGTACTGAGTTAATATTTTTTTATAGATAAGTTGCTTCTTTCAAGTGTAGATCCATGCATTTTTTATATTTGAGGTTTAGATACTTATTATTTAGCTAGCAGTATAATCAATATACTGATTTAATGTTGTTTATATGTACAGTTAGTGTTTTTTTTGGTAAGTTATATGTACTGTTAATATTATGTATTCCCATTTATTATTTCTATTTAATGACATACTCTGTTATTCAAAAGAGCTATTTTAACCTTTTATACTTTAAAAAAATTATGCCATTATTTACCTTTCATCTAATTATTTTATATTAATGATAGAATTTAATTTTTATTTCTTTTTCATTCAACAAAATTTGTATATTATATAGAATAAAATTTGGTAGATATTGCAATTTTTGGGCTGGGTCCGGACATGCTGTCCTATAATTGGCCAAAACCCTTCTAACCCAACCCATCCTGTCCCACCCCAGACCAGATCATTAGCAATTTGGATATTGAATCGAATTTATATGGTTATAAAAAAATATAAATAAGTTCATTTGGTTAACTCATTTATAATCAAATTGACACCCCTGATGACTTGAGTCCAGAAATTGATTATAGTTCCCCATATTACGTTTTTATGGGTATTGTTTTTGATGATATATCCCATCCATTTTCTCCCAGTGGAAGAAAAGAGGAGGTGCAATTTTCTTCAAGTCAAAACTCTCCTAATTTGGAAAATCGAAAATTCGTAATTTGTACAAAAATTGTTTCTTGAGTAAATAAATAAAATTATATTAGCTATCAAATAAAATATCACATCCATTTTAACGTAGGAATTACTGATTAATTAGTCGATTTATTCTTATACTTTAAATAATGTCATTTATTCCATTGTACTTCAACTTAAATAAATATACAATAAACTTCCTGAAGGATAAAATTGATTTTTTTTTACATAAAAATATTTATAAAAAAGTAAGAATAGTGAATGAGGCTAGAGAGAGGTATTCTGGCGGTCCATGGTAAACTCGTCTGCCGGTAAACAGTCCGAGTGATCGGAATCCGAACCAGACCGTTTTAAACAAAGGTCAGGATGAAGACCGCCCGTTTTTTTTTTTTGAAAATTATAATTGTATCCGCCCGTTTTTAAATGGCCAGAAACATATTTTTAACCCGTATCCACCCGTTTATTTATCAAAAAAATTAATTTAATCATTTTACACATTTTATCCGCCTGTTTTAACTTGTTTCGAGTTTAGTTTTGCCCGTTTTATCCATTTTAACCATTTTTTCCATCCGTTTTACCTTGTTTAAACCTGGTTAAAATTAAAATTATATATGAAACATATTTAATTAAAAAATTTAATTATATATGCGGTTTATACAGGTCCCGCCCGTATCCACCGGTTTAAAATTTTCATAAACCGGATCGCCCGTTTACTAAAACAGTTTAAACCTGGATCATCCATTTTATAATCATTACCCGCCCGTTTTTAAAACGGGCAGTCCCGGACCCGGTCCAGTCCGGGCGGAAATGGCTTGAGTTCGTTTAGCCCGAACCGTTTGTCTCTCTGGGGACATTGTACTTTTTTAAAAGTATACAAGTTAAAGTAATTTTTTTTGAAAACCAATGGTGTATGTTGTTCAATAATTGTAATATAATAGTTAAATAATATTCAACACATGAGTAATGTGATGGTATGCCGTGAAGCCGGCCTCCACCCCTGTTTGTTGGTAATTAGTAATTACACACGAAATATGAACGAGACAATTTTGTAATTAAGGTCCTATGAAAAAAAGGTTAACTTTAATCCCGATTTTGTAGTTGCTTTGAGAGATATCTGTATCATAAATCACTATACATAGTAACTTGTCAACCAATAGCTAATAGTAATAGCTAATAGCCATAAATATCATGGTTAGGCTGCCAACTTTGTCCAGTCTATATTACATTATAAAAATAAAAATGATGATTCATCAATTTTTTCAAACAACTTTTTCATCCAACATCTATTAATAATATAAAATTTTAAATTGAGACTTATTCCGTAATTTTTCATTCCGAATATGTTTAGGAACTGACCCTAAACTTTTATTTTGGCTCTCGTAATACATCGTTTAAGGTTAGTGTTAAATTTGTTGATATTAAAATACTTATTTAATAGGATTTTTTTGCAACGAAGTGGCCGAAACCGAAATCCACAACCGGTTCTGACATCGTTTAGACGTGAGAATTCCAAAATCGATCTTACTTTTTTATTTTGGCGGCCAGAAAGTGTCAAAAAGACAAAAGTAGCGAAAAGTTGGTTGAAAAAGTTGGTCACCTTGTCATTACCCTTACAAAAAATGAACAAAATTTTATAAACCATCAAAACTATGTCATTTTGAAAGATAAACTATAAAATTTGTAAGTCTTAGTCACACAAACATATAAAGTGTTGACCACATAAAATTTCGTGTAGATTAACTTGTTTATTTTCGTTACATTAGACTTACTTATAAGTATTTTTAAAAGATATTTTATTTATTTTCTTTCTAAATTAATTCCTTTCTTTTTCCTCGTTTTGTCCTTTTCTTTCTCATCCCATTTTTTTCTTACGATGCTTCCACGAAAAGTTGAGTACATGTCTTCAGATTTATCCCAGGTGTGCTGCTTAGCTCCACCTGTTTGTGAATAAACTGATTTTTCTTATTGTTGCATAGTTTCTGCTCTTTCTATAACAGTTATCTCATACTCGAAATCATCAATTGTTATCCACAGTTTGCGTGTAACTGATTTGTGTAAGTTGAATATAATTGTAGGATTTATTATGTTATGGAAGTTGATAGTTGAATAATGGGCGTGGACACACCATCTAGCAATTTTATTGAATATAAACAAGTTGTAGGATTCATAATTGAAGTTGAATTTAAAGAAGCCATATGATATGATTCATAACTTCATGTTAATTTAAACAAGTCATATGATTCATAAATGAACCCAAGGAGTTAGCCTAGTGATAGAGGCTTGGGACTTAAGTCTCCAAAGAGGGATGAGGTCTCAGGTTCGATCCTCACTGGGTGCAAACGGCCCGAGACGTACCCAGTTCATGTGGAGGGGTTGCTTTGCATGGATCCCATGGATTAATCAGGCAAAAAATGATTCCGAATACCATGATTATCCAAAAAAAATATGATTCATAAATGCAAGTTGAAATCTATTAATGTTCCACCAAAGTGAGTTGTTCTCTCTCACACACTACTATATAAATTGGAAAATGATACACCACATCAATAACAAACACCAAAAACACATTAAAGCCATTTGGCGAAATCTGATGATGCCTTCCAAAAGTGGTGTGCATAAGATGCATTTGGTGTGCTTTTGATGATAATTTTTTAATAATGCTACTTGTACCCTCAAAATTGGCACACTTCATAGACTCTCTTATGTGACAATCCTCACAATCACACATTTAAAAATGAGTGTGGTTGTGATGGTTGCCACATAAGGGAATTTATGAAGTGTGCCAATTTAGAGGGTACATGTAGCATTGCTCCTGATTTTTTGGTGCAACATATCACTTCTCACATAAACTAGAGGAAGTATTTATTTGATATCTTGGCCGAAACTGATATGTTAGAGAGCAAGTCAACTGATACTCCTATGGCCCCCGAATCAAGGTCTTAGGATTATTGAGGATGGTGATAGTATAGACAGGGAGAGATATCAACATCTTGTGGATAAGCTGATCTATCTTTCACATACTACACCTGGCATTGCATATGCGGTTGGAGTGGAGAGTCAATTTATGCACAAACCACAAAAGATCACATGAATGCAACTTTGAGGATTTTGAGATACCTTAAGGGCACTCCATACACTAGGATAATTTTTCAGAAAAATGGCCATCTAAAATAGGAACCATACAATGAAGCAGATTGGGCAGAAAATTATATAGATAGAAAGTCGACATAAGGCTATTTTACATTTGTGGGAGGAAACTTGGTGACCCGGAGAAGCATTAAGCTGAAAGTGATAGCCTTATCAAGTACAAAAGTTGAGTTCAAAGTGATTTCTAGAGGAGCAACAAGGTACTATGACTGAGGAAGCTAATGACCGAGCTCGGGTTTCCACCAAACCAATCATGCCCTTTGAGATGTAATGTGATAATCAAGTTGCAGTACACATATCCTAAAACCCTGTGCAACATGATATGACTAAGCATGTTGAGGTAAACAAACACTTCATCAAGGGAAAAGGGGAGAGTGACATAGTACTTCTTCCATCTGTGAGCCTAAGGATCAGCTAGCAGATATTCTTATGAAAGCAATGACAGGACGATCGTTCCACGATGGAGTATCCAAATGGGATATTTGTTATCCCACTACTGAGGGGGAGTGTTAGATATGAAATGGTTGTGGTTCCAATCCTTCTCTTATATCAATTTAGGAACATTTTTGAAAAGTTCCTAAGATAGAGTGGCACTATGGGATCCAGTTATAAACAGATTTTGAAGGATATTAGGGAGGTGGGAAAGTAGAAATTTATAAGTGGCTGGTTGTAGGGTGCTTATTAACTCAGTACTATCATCATTGCCTTCATACTATTTCTCGATGTTCATAGCCCCAAACCATGTCCTAAAAAAACTAGAAGCTATATGTAGAAACTTCTTTGGGGGAGGGAGAGAAGATAAAAAAAGAGTGGCTTGGGTGGCATGAGATAAGGTGTGTAGACCGATAGATAAGGGTGGATTAGGTATAAAGAAACTGAGGGATATAAACAAGACATTATTTGGAAGATGTGCTGGTAGGTTACTAACGGAGAAAGAGGAAATGTGCAAGAATGTTGAGTGGAGTAAATATGGGAATGAAGGGAATTTGTACATGGGTGGTATGAGGGTGTTAGGCAGTGAGATATACTTAGAGGGGAGGGGGAAGTAGACCACAAGGAAGAAGGGGGCAAGGTCGTGGTGGTGGAAACAGGTGGAGAAAATTGCATCTGAAAGCTGGTTTTGTGGTTTGATGGAGTTGAAAATGGGGAATGGGGAGCATATACTTTTATGGGAGGATAACTGGGGGTGAGGGATCGTTGAAAGAGGAATTCAGGCATCTGTACAGTATAGACAGATTGAGTGGAGTAACAGTGGCGCAACATGGGGCCCGGGTGAATGGGATGTGGGAGTGAAGGTGGTTATGGAGAAGAAGGCTTTTTGAATGGGAGAAAACACTCTTGCTATCGTTACAAGATATGATCTCTAATGCTATATTGCAGGTGGATGTTCCTGACGTATGGAGATGTAGAGAAAGCCGATCAGGCTTGTATGAAGTGAAGGCTGCTGGCAAATACATGGAGGAACTGAGATATACGGAGTCACAAACGGAGGTGGAGGATATTTGCAACAAAATGTGGGAAAGTGTAGCTCCCAAGAAGGTCTTCATATTTTGCTGGAGGAAACTGAAAGGAAGGTTACCAACTTTGACGAACCTGCAGAGAAGGGGAATTATTCACCATGACATGGTCATTCACTATTTTTTGTGTAATGAACACATTGAATCACAAAATCATCTATTCAGGGAATACACCTACGCAAGAGCTTTACGGACAGAGGTTAGAATCTGGCTGCAGATGGGGACTGGGAATCCGATGGGAGCGGATATGTTCATACACGTAAAACCTCAAGGTATACAACTGAAGAACTGGTTAAGTATTTGAATGGCAACCACATGGTTAATCTGGACAGCCAAAAACGGGCAGCATTTCAACAATTGGGGTTTTGATAAAGAAAAAATCATGGACAGACTGCAGATACACATCTGGATGTGGATGAATGCGAATAAAAATGGCTCCTGGTCCTATAGTATAAGCGACTGGATTTGGGTTCCTATCTCATGTCTGAAGGGTGGTTAGTTTTTTTGAGCAGGAGAGACATGAACATTGTAAATATATAAAGCGTGGAAATATATATACTTTTGCTTTTAAATTTTTTTTATCCTCCTAGCCTAGTCTATATAATGTAAAGAAAGTTGTGTATACAGTGATTGAATACATGAAAATTCCCCAAAAAAATGTTTTTCCTTTCAATTCCTGAGCTTTGGGCATTGCCTCATTTGAGCAGTCTTTCACAATCTAACAATTTTTTTTAATATCTTAACCCTACCGAGCTAGTTAAATTTAACACTTTATAAGAAGATTTAATTCATGACTTTGAGTACAATTATCACTCATAAAACTATTAGATCAATCTAAGATGTTAATAAAATATATATTTATAAGTAACTTGTGTGCTTGAACATTAACTGAATCATATTTCACCAAAAAAAAGAACTACTCTTTTTGTGAATTCGTTGCTATATAAATTGAGTAAGCATCTCTTCTAATGCAAATACGAAAATTGGACTATGTGACAATACTTTTTATCCCATCAGCCAGTCTCTATGGCGTAAAATTAGGGGGATCAATTCCAATAGACTTGTAATATACTTTTTCGGCCTTCTCCATTCTCGCGGTGAACATTGCCCATTCGTCATGACACCTTTGACTCACCTGAAATAACGCATTAAAGAAATATAAAATTAGTTTAATTACAAATTGAATCAAATTTTTTTTTGTAGGTAAGTATTGAAATTGAATAAAAAAAATTTTGTGTACAGGCTACGTTTGAAAATTCTACTTCCCCATTTCAACTCTACACACAAGATCACTCTATGGAATAGTAGAATCCGACAATCGCAGCTTCTACCATTGAGCCAGGATTGTCTTCCGTCAATTTTTCTTATGTAAGACAAAAAATTCTCGGCATCGAGTTTCACAAAATGAGTTTTTGGAGATGATGTTTGGCGTCTTTGTTGTCGCATTTTTTCCATGCGCAGTACTCGAAATTCCCATTTTCGGGTATCAAGTGCCTTGTTAAAGGGGACAAATATTCCCATTCTCCCTCAATTTATGGTATGCACGTCAAATGCACTTTTAAATTAGGCATAACTAAGCTCACTGGTTGAGTCTTGGTCATCAAGTTCATCTATATGAACCAAATGGTCTTATCACGTAAAATGATATAACACACTTTATATTAAATATTTTAAACTCACTTTTATCACGTGTCGTCATATTATTGGATATATCACTATGCCCGACTAATTGTTAAAAATAACACCTCAAACTGTCATCCAATGCCCTCCTACACGTGACAGAAGTGTGTTTGACGTGTGATATTGGAAGTGTGCTATATCACGCTCTCTTATCAGAGAATCAAGTGTTTGTTGAATGATAAATAATACTAATAATAATGTGAGAATAGTTTGGTATGCGTACTTTGGACGTAGCCCCCTCCCCTTGTGCTTGGCCCTATTATCATAGCAAAAGGAGAAGCAGGAGAAAAATTGGTAGAGTTGATGATAAGTGTAGTTAAATTATGCTTTGAGGAGAAACAAATTTTGCATTTTGTGGCGCACCTGATTTCGCAATGAAGGTATTTCTTGATGAACAATCCATTGAGCATCAACAACTCCAATTCTTTCATGTGCAATCTAAATAGCAAAGCATAATAAAATAAACAGAAGGTGATTGCTCTATCTAGCCTGAGCTACTAACAATCAATCTCCCAAATTGTAGTTTATATACGTATGTTTGTTCTTACATGAACGCATCTCTCGAGTGCGAAATCCAGACCCCATCCATGAACCAAGTCATTCTGATCATACAAGCAAACATTTGTATTAAGAAGAAGAGGAGATAATGGTGTGATGTAACGATTTGCATAATGCTCTAAAGGATTACGAAAATGTGTATCGACCTGAATCATATGCCAAACGCAGCGCCATGCAACTCGAGAAAAGACAGGAGCCATGATTTCCACAAAGCTGAAAATGAAATCATCAAGAAATTTTAGAGGCAAAACAAAACTGCTTAGAGTCCGTTTAGTTTAGTAGATAGAATCGATGAGATATGTGAACCTATCCCTCTTAATTAACAAGGGATTAAGTTGGATAATTTCACAAAATCTCGGTTACTAAATGGATCCTTAATGTAATCTCAAAATGCATGGAGAAGTTGCTCGTACGCGGCACAAGGTGGCATACGTGTTCTCTTGCATAAACCTTTATCCTGAACTTCCCTGTATTTTCATGGAAAATGCAACGATGATGATGCTCACATAACATAATTAACCTTAATCAGTTTGATTAAAGACTTACATGTGAACTTCAACGTCGTCTCTTCTTTTTGTCATCTCCCAACTTATCCCTTTGTTGGCTTGTATAGCAGGCTGTGAGATTTCTAACTCGTGATTCCTCACAATATCAATGTACTTTTCTGCATCAAAATTCTCAACTCCAAGATCTTCATCCCATATAAATATGTAGTCATATGGAGCAACAATGTCTGGATGAAGAAACCTTTTGGCAAACCACCTTGTAACAAATTCCAATAGAAACTTTTTTTTTCATCTCAGGAAAAAAGAGTCATGATATGTATGGAGAAATTAATTGTATTACCGGCCACCACCACCAGTGCGGCCGCCGGCCGCTCCCCTAGCCCGCACATTATGTGCGGTGCCCTGACCCCTCAAACACTAGTGGTTGAGGGGTTTGGGCCAACCTTAATGTTGGGATGGCCTATGTCTTGCTCCCTCTTGGCTTGTAACCCTGTGGGCCTAGAGGGTTGGGCCAACCCAATTTTGGATTTGGCCCATCAGATGAGGTCTAACTACCTCTTTAGTTTTGGGCTTATACCCTACCAGTTTTTTTTCACATGCTGAACGTACGGTACCGGATGAAAAGGTTACTGTATTGCTATTTAGTCTTTAGTCTCACCATTTTGTTTGTTGTCTTGCACTAACGTGAATAGCTCGTTTAGACCACTCAAACTCATCCCATTCACTTGTCTTTTCATCATAATGGAACAGCATGACGGTGAAGTTGTCTGAAAACTGTGCAACAGATGATGCACAAGATAAAGAGTTGGAAAATGGATTATTGCAAAGGGGGGAAAATAGATTTTTTGTGCTAAAAAATGTTCTCACCTCTAACAATCCAAAAAGCAAATCATTCAAATACATTGAAGGTGAAAGGGATAAAATGCACATCACATTCCAAGAAAAAAAAATGTAAGTATAGAAGTCACCTTCTTCACAGCCGCATCGACATTGTGCCTTTGATCATAACCAACAGCAAAGGCCACCAAATATGTAGGGCTCATAGTCAAGTCCTAATCAGGTTTCAAGTTAATCAGAGATCCAATTTTTTTTATAAGTTGCTTTCTATCCCATACCTCTTAATTGTGAAGTTTATATACTCACAAATTGAGCTAGCAGGTAATCGGTACGGAGATCCAAGTTTTATGGTGAAGACACAAAAAAACTCTATATGGGATGGGGAAAAAACAAAAGTACATGCTTACTTCATTAGGGTTCCCCCATAGCCTTCTGAGGTATAAATCTGATTCAGATGTTACAATCCCAGGAGGTAAACTTTCTGCACCTTTAGGATTTGTTGGGACCCAAATCTAGATCAGTATATTCAAGGGTCAGATATATGTATCAAAACATAGAAGCGTGGAGTATAAAGTGAGGAATTCAATACGCAGTATGCAGTGCACTCGTAGTATTGCGGGATTGACCGGTTAGCAGGCCCGCGCAAAAGTGTTGAACACCGGCCCACCTGCCACACTAATCCCACAGTGCTACATGGGCACTGTATAGTGTGCAGTGTGGACTTCACTGCACACACCCCAAACCCAACACGGACAGCACGCATTTCAATACGTATAACTTTGTAAATTTGTTGGGATGTAGATGATTTTTGCCCCGATAAGGCAGGAGCACGAAGTACTATAACTATGTAAATTTGAGATGTGAAATGTATTTTGATTAATCCCCCCCAAAACACGATATTTTCGATAGAAAAAACCCTTTTAAGGTCAAGTAAACATGAACGTTTTTTGGTTTCTATATACGCTAGGTTTTTCTATTTGAATAACTTTACTTTATTAGTCTCCAAAACGCTAGGATATTAGTCTTTGTAACTCATTTTGTACGAACTTATCCGGGTTTTTCGGAATTTTTATTATGAACACCGTAAGCCCGTATTGTCGGATTTTAATTAAAAAAAACCCTACTATCTTAGATAATACCTTTCTTTCATCGTTACTGGTCTGGGTTGTGTTGGCTTGCATAAATGCTGAAGAAGGTATTCTTAGATCCTTGCTATTAGTCTTGTTGCCAATGTTTGACGAATCATACACAATAGTTGAGGTAATATTCAGCTGCCAAAACGGAAGGAAATATCAGATAGAAAAATCATACACACATGACACACACACACAAAGACAATACACATTGACAAATCTCACCTTTGTTATTGGGAGGAGGTATGAAAATGAGACTCCTATGCAGAATCCAATAATGATGCCAGTAGTAATGGTGAGAAGAAATCGGATAGAGTTTTTTTGTCTTCCGACAAGTGTGCTGGGAGAATGAACATCATAGAATGTGAGCAGACGCAGAAGCAGAAGCAAATATGCTACACGAAAAAAAGTTGCATACCTTTGTCGCCCATGCCACTTTCTGTACAACTTATATGGTTCCATATAAGTTGTTCTGATACCTTCCATTCCATTCATCATCAGGAGATGTCGTGGTCCACCGAAAGAAATGCATATTAGTGAGTTTGTGTTGGAAAAATTATAATTATTTCGAAAAGATTCAACTTAACCATACCTTCTGTCACACCCAATGAATCAACTGAAACCACTTGAAGAATGCAGGCAAGAACAAAAAAACAATCGCCCAGGAAAAAAAATTAGTCCAAACTGAAGAACAGAGAGAAGTCCTCCTCCACATTAACAGTGTTACTTTTTAAAGCGCCAAGATTGATGACTCATGAGAGAAAGAGAAACAACAGGGGAAGAAGTTATATGGACGACTTTGGACTCCGACTCTCACATGATTTATTGGAACAATTAGTTGAAATTTGAACACACCTATGGGTTGGAAGAAAAGTGTCACGTTATGCTATGTGTCATTATTGATTAGGCCGTCGGCAGGTCCGCACAAAAGTGTTAAATACCTTCTCTCCTGCCGTACCAATCCCGCAATACCACATGAACACTGCACACCCCAAACCCCTATTTATATCAAATTATAAATATGGGTTCGGCCTGTGTCGTGCACCAATTTATATCAAAATATGGACTTACACTTATAAAAGTATCAGCGAAAGTCAATAGAGTGAAACAATACATTTCATTATATACTGATTGATTTTTATGTTTATGATCTATGTGAAAAAATTATTTCTACCATACGTTTCATAGTCAATGCCTGACATTGTCCTACATATTTCTGGCGGAAGCTAGAAGAGTGCTGAGTAGGTAATGGAAGTTGAATTTAAACAAGTGTTCATAATGCAAGTTAGAATTTAAACAACCTACATGATTCATAATGGAAGTTGAATTGTAACAAACATAGGATCCCGAGTTGAATTTTAAACAACTGTTCATAATGCTAAGGCAAGAATTCAAACAACCTATATGATTCATAATGAAAGTTGAATTTAAACAAACCATAGGATCACGAGTTGAATTTAGATACGAAGATGATAGAGTGCCAGAATTTCTTGCATAAAATTTTGGCACACCAATAGAAGTGACCATTTGTCATCAACTCTTGATAGTCAAGAAATTATTTTATAGCATGATCCGGAGTGATGGTGCGAAAATGATTCCATAATCGATTATTGAATTTTGTTATGACAGACTTTAACTTCGAAAAAATCTACAATACTAAAAATATAGGTTTAAACTGCTAGAAGTTTAGCCCAAAGCATTTGGTCACTTACATTGCAAACCTATTAAGGTCCATGGGATGGGAGGGCACATGACCATCCTTAAATTTTAAAAAAATATTATATAACATTTAATTGTGATATAAAAAACAATTAATGGATGCATAAAAATTTTGATGGATAAAAAAAGTCCACAACAGATAAATGCCTTCTTTAGTGTTAGAGTACAATTGTTAGAGACACAAATGGACTGGTATATAATGATATGTGATGCTTCACCCTGTTGTCGTGGTGTCTTGGCTTTTAAGAGTGTAAGCCTACATTCATTATATACTGGCCCACGCGCACACACATACACGGGCTCGAACCTACCGGGTCGGATCTGTTCCAAATTTTAACTTTTAGACCTCCAGAACATTTGGACTAATCAATCCTTCCACAAGATTAACATGTTGAGCAGAGGCCATTATGGACTAACCATGAGAGATGGAGGCAGAAGATCTCTGATAGCCCCAAATGTCTATCTCTGTTCCCACTCAGATACGGCCCTCCATGTAATGAGATTGATATTCACCTTCTGCTTATGTAGTTTCCGTTGTGGAGGATTGCCACCATTCTAGCCGTGCAGGTTTCCTGAATTTACCTACGATCAGGGCTGGCCCTAGAGTCCGGGATGCCCTATCCGGCCCCCTAGCCGAATCCTAGTCGGATGCCCCTAGCAGGGGAGGATCCAGGAATTAAGGATTGGGGGTGCTCATGGAGCTTCTGGCAGTGAGTTCTTTTTTCAGTCAGCACAGTAGCAGGATCATCACTTATAATAGAAGCCCTTCTGCTGTAATGGCTCTGGACTAAGCATGTTTCATGATCAAACGTGATGGTTAGATAGTATCCCTGTAATGGCATTGGACTAGAGCCAAATTTTGCAGAAGATAAGTCCCAACCAGCAGAAGTCATCTTGTTTGCAGGAGCTTCCCTTTCTAGTTTCTGAATTCGTCCAAACTTTACTGCTACTGATTACCAGAGATAACAACTGAATGAAATTTAGCCTGAACGCATATATGAGCGCTGATTTCCAGAGCAACAAACATCTGCAAGTTTTGAATCACTCTTCAGCCTTCGTCTTGTTCCAATTGATCTTCCAAACAAACAACATCCTCAGAAATCAGTTGGATAGTATCCTTCTGAGCATGTAAAGAAATCGGATGAACAGACTCTTGTTCCATTACTAGCAGTGTTTGTAGCAACAGAATTTCTTCCATTTCCTCGACTACTATGTGTTTTCCAGAATTCTGTGTTTGAATGAGTACAGAAGCCATCTTATTTGGAAGATTCTTCACTGTCCAATTTCTGAAATTCTCGACCACATTGCATCTGAAATTCTCAATCAGACAATCAGAGATCTAACTAACTTCTTCAAAAGAGAAGATGAGCATTATTAACTTCTCATATAAAATGAAATCAAAAGAGAATATTACTGCGAGGACCCATGAAGCAATTTGTTGAACAAATATTGCAATCTTTCTACCAATATCATTCCATTTGATAAAACTTAACTGCTAAGATCACAAAATTTAAGTGCCAAGAACCAAAACTTTTATATATAGTTAATTAAGCCCCTATCTAATTTCTAGGCGATGGAACCTTCATCAAATCTCAAACCCATTAAAAAAAATATCATAAAATCCAGAATTGCCCAATACATAATCACAATTCGTAACCCGAATCCCCCCGCAACCCTAGTACGCGACCCAAATACCACCCCCTCTCCACAACAAGCATCAATACAGGGTAATGTTCCATTATCATACCCAAAGGGCCACTGCACTGTCAAACTTAGGAAACAATACGAACATTTACCGTTGCTGCCCCTGCCAGTTGCAATTGAAACTTGCTGACTGACGAGTTGCTGGATGTTGGACGAAGTCACAAAGGAGAGCCTGGGTTGGGGGTGCTTGGCCCCCAAGCACTGGGCTGGATCCACCCATGGCGGTATCCATGGTTTGAACTTTTAAACTCTAGGGTTTTTCACCATCAGAGATGATACAGTAAAAAAATCGTCTTCTGGCTACTCGATAAGTTCCTGCTACTGACTTGATTAGAAGGTATTAAGAAGGTTTAGTATTTTATTTCTTTTCTTCCTTTTCTTTTAATGTCTTTTA
>JAOYMZ010012177.1:0-20749 GCA_025802335.1 Pinguicula primuliflora
CTCCTCTAGTCTCTAGGGCTCGGTGGTCCTCATGTCTCGAATTTCCTAGGGTTTGTGGCTCGGTGGTCCTACTCACCTTAGACAATTGAAGGCATTGATAAAAAACAAATAATAAATAAATCCTATTGCTTCATGTAATTGGATTGCCTAATCAATTAATGTGCATAAGAACTACTCTACAACCCTATACAAAAGAATTAGCTACTCATGCTCATGTATAAACATAAATTAAATTCTGATATAATCAAAGACAGAAAGAATTCAATTATCCAAGAATCCATGAAACTAGAGTAGAAAATTCAATCTCCAAATCACAAAAATTGGGTGTTCACAGGATCAATCTCTTGTTTCTCAACACCCAAAAAACGAAAGAAAAGAAGTATAAAAAAGAAATCAAAATTCTCCCTTTTCTCTTGTTCGGCAAAATTTTGTATCCGATTTCCTTCTTTTTTTTCTTCTCTTCTACTCTTTAGTCTCCTCCTCCCTCCGTTTTAGCGGCTCGTCTCTTCCCTCTTCTTTCTGGCCGTGCGGCCCTCTCTCCCTGGTGCCCCACGATGGGGAATTATTATTGTCTAGGAACAATCCCCCTTGCTCCTTTTTTTTCCTTTTCTTTATTCTTTTTTTCCCTTTCTTTTGATTGGGCCACTTTTTTTCCTTTTCTCGTTGGGCCACTTCCTAAGTCAAAAGATTTTTCTTTTTTTATTTTCTTTTTTGCCCTATTTTTAATTGTGGGGCAAAAATACAATTTTTGGAAAATTGGAGGCCCAAGAGAAAGATTTTGGAAAATTGGGGCCCAAGTGAAAATATCGGAAAATTGGGGCCCAAGTGAAAATATCGGAAAATTGGCACGGGGCCTGCGGTATTTTAGTCAATTTCTCGTCATTTTAGCCCAATTTCAGTCTGCTTTTCCCACTGTTTGGTCCAGAACACCTACAACTAAAAAAGATCTATTAATGACTAAAAATAAGAGAGAAATGCTCAAATGATAACAATAAATAGGTGAAAATAGTACGAATAAGTTGGCCTAGAAACAACTTATCAGGACATCGGCTTCCACGTGCGTGGGAGTAAGGACGGTTGCAATATCAGCTTGCGCAACAGTAGGGAAGGTTGCAACGTCGGTATGAACAGGAGTAGGGGAGAATGCAACGTTGGCATGCGCAGGAGTAGGGAAGGCTACAACGTTGGCGTGCGTGGGAGTAAGTGAGACACCGTGTCATTGTCGACTCGACATTTTTATTTTTGTAAGCTAGCAACAAGATGAAGAGTGGTTCAAGAAACATTCCAGAAAAAAGAAGAATGGTTCAAGAGGACGAGATTATCATCAATTATAGTATACATGGTGAAACTGAAATCATCATTCGGGTCTTTTTCAATTTTACAACATATTATTGGTCGGAATAAGCACGGCAATCGATAAAAGTGCGAGTACCCAAAAATCATTCGTGCTTCACTTAGCGTAGCATTTTTTTGGCGTAGCAGTTTGAGTAATTAAAGTTTTGTTATATATTTTTGGCATATTTAAATATCATGTTATAGCATAGTCGGAACAAATAAAGCAATTAACATGCCCGCGACCTATCGTGGTTATCCTAGAAGAGGCATTCGTGCTCCAACTATCCTGTAATAAGCACAACATTCGTGCTCCAATTCATGTCTGACGGTACGCGTGCGACTATACGTAGTAAACTCGAAAGACCCTGTCGGGCCCTGAACTATTAAACAAACACAACAATCGACAAGACCGTGACCCGTTGTGGATATCCCAGAATTGTCATTCGTGCTCCAACTACCGTGTAATAAGCACAATACCCATGGTTCTATTCACGTCGTACAGTAAGAGCAGGACTATACGTGGTGAACCTGGATAATGTAGTCGGATCTTACGAAAATAGCACTAAACAACCACAAGAGTTAAGTATAGTCGAAACAAACAAAGCAATCAACAAGACCCAGACATATTGTGGTTATCCGAGAAGAAATATTCGTGCTCCAACTTTCCTGTAATGAGTACGAGCATGATTATACGTGGTAAACTCGGATAACGCAGTCAGACCCTAAACTATTAAACAAACACAAAAATTGTCACGATCGTAACCCGTCGTGGTTATCCCGTAAGTGTCATTCGTGCTCCAACTATCCTGTAATATAAACACAACATCCGTGGTTCTATCCACGTCTGTCAGCATGAGCACGACTATACATGATAAACCTGGATAATGTAGTCAGGTCCTAACTATTAAACAAACACAGTACTCAGCAAGATCCCGACCCATTGTGGTAATCCTGGATAACGCAGTCGTACCCTAAAAAAATAACACTAAACAACCACAATCCGTTAAGTACTCTTAAATTCATAATTGTGGTATATAATTCATCACTTTTACACACTTTTAATTTGGTGTAACGCCTATCTAAATTTTGAGATGCATAATGTATGATTGATTCGTATCTAAGATAAAAAAACTCTTACAACGGAATGTAATGAAGTCTCTAAGTTTCCATTCTACTTGAAAATATTGTCTCCAATCCAACAACTGCCTGAGCACCTGATAAAAACTAATGTAATGACACGCATGTTTCTCCATTCATACTCACTTAGCGTAGCAAGTGGAGTAATTAGAGTTTAGTTATAATTAAATATCCCGAATATGCATGTCGGAACGCACTACAGTCAAAACAACTGCAGCTTATGCGTGGTTAACCCGGAATATCCATTCGTGCTCCAACTACGTTGTATTAAGCACAACATTCGTTGTTCTATTCATGGCTGACGAAAAGAGCGCGATATACGTGGTAAACCCAAATATCTTAGTGGGGTCCTAAGCTATAGGGATTTTCATTACTCGACAATACGTGTTGAACCCGAAAATCTTAGTTGGGCCCTAAACATTAGCGATTTTTTTTCCATGCATTTTCCTGGGAAGAGTATATGTCTTGCATTAAATAATGCGTCTTTTCATAGACTGTGCATATAGCCATTTCAAAATCTGCGCATGTTGCACCTTTTTAATAACATAGCGTGTCTTTTCATATTCTATTTTGATGTTGAACAGCAGCTGCAACGATGCAATTATGAGAAATTCCTTAATTCTATAAATTGATCAACAACAAGAAACCTACTGTTGCCTCATATGTAACATGATTGCCGACGTCGCTTCCTTCTCTGATTCAGTCCTCGCCAGAATAAGGCACACCATATTATTATGTGCAGTTTTTTTTATTCCGGAAGACAAACCAATAGCCTTCTACCAATTACACCCCACACTGTGTTTATTAGTGAAGTGGTGCTGGTGTGTTTTCCGTGATAAAGTGAGTTGCCCCTAATGCACTTTGCTCTCCTGAACTTGTTCACTGAAGCTTCTGTTTGTTATCACACCATCCTGATCTTATTCGCTGAAGCTTATGATTGTTACCAAACCCCTGATCATCGAAAAATATAACCTCAATATCGATTTGCTTCATCTACGCGTTCCGACATTGGAAGACAAAGGACATAGGCAGAATTTCCATGTTCTTGGTCCAAATCTTAATCGGGAAACCCAGCATTGGAATGAAAAAAACATGAGCATCAATCTCCATTTTTAGCTTATTTGACTCGATAATTTGTAACCTGTTGATTTTATTTTTATATAATTGAAATGAAAGGATTGATATGAGTATTATTTAAATTGATTTTTATTTTCTGTATAAGATGTTTGTTCAGTTCAAATTCGTGCAAAGGATCTTGAGTCTAGTATCACGATTCTCGCTCACACACATCTCGGATAGTGCATTCGTTCCTATCACCGCTGTGGTGCATCGCCCGACCATACGTGCTTTACACGTATAAGAGTTTCGGAATGGTGCGCTGCGGTGTGTATGGACAGCGGTGCACTGTATCACGCGACCATACGTTCTTTACACGTATAAGTGTTATGGGGCTGCAGTAACAGATTATTTTCAAACGAAATGACTCTCTTACCATCCAAAGTGTCTTTTTGCCTTCCGTCCAGCCTCATATATGTGTCTTTTCATCTTCATATGCGCCTCTTGCTAGCGTCAATAGATACAAGCGCAACCATACGTGTTTTTTTATAAGCTTCATTTGCTGTAAAACTTCACAAAACACATAATCACGATGTCTGACTTGCACCAAAAATTTTCTTCATCATATACGGATGACGAACTGGAGGTAAACAGTCTCCCTGCACCACCAGTGGATAAGGATGAACCTCAGGTGAAACTTCAATCTATTAAGTAGGCATGAAATTATTCTTACACACAAACAAGCAGTGAAATAATTATTTATATTTGTTGGTCTTTGTTTAGCCCTCTGAAATTGATTCCGAGGCTAAGAGGTTAGTAGTCTGATGGAGGAGTGGTCCAACGACTCAAGTGATGGAGGAGGAAGATCATGTTGATGTTGATGATGAAGATGAAGAAGATGAGGAAGGGGCGAAAGATGAGGTAGCGGAACTTGATCCTCTGGTAGTCACCACTGCTAAGCAGGCGTGGAAAGAAGAACTGAAAGGATACTGAAGGGAAATAGACCTCATTCTGCAAAGGTCGTCACCTCCATCCCCTCCAATGCCTCCACGTCAATCACCTCCGCCTCAATCTGCATTACCTGGAGGAGCCTCCGGGTATTGGTCGTCTCCATCCTTAGATGGAGATGCCATGCCCAATAGAGATGAAGGTGGTTACAGGCATGTTTCATCCCCCTACCCCACAGATAGTGACTTTGACTGCTGAATCATATACTGTTGATACTCTTTTGTCCCACGTCATTACATATTTTGGCTGCGTAATGACATCGGTATATATATGACGAACTTTTGACATGATATGTTGAGCATTAGATTATCAATTTCTTAATAGATCAAATGAAATTCACAAAATATGTCACCAAGTTTGGTGCAAACGTCAATGAAGTTCATGATAAATACTCCACTAATAGGAATCCCTGCATAGATCGTGTATGGCTCCGTATAGAAGAGCGTTCATCCCGACGGTCGTAATACCAACAGTTGTGTTTCGCCCTACGACAGTAGTCATCCATGTGCGTATTTTAGCAACTCTTGTCGGACAATTGGTCAGGAATTCGAGTTGCACTTATTCCATTGTCTCTCTCTGGGAGACCATAAGTATGGGTGTGTGAGGATTTATCCCACGATATATTGAAGGCGATTCGAGTGGAGTCGAGGTTGAAGGCGTCTTATTCAATTTGGAAGATTTTTCTTTCGACGGAGATGATTAATAAAAAGTCTTCCGGTGATTGACTTGATTAAAAAGTATTAAGATGATTTAGTATTTTATTTCTTTTCTTCCTTTTCTTTTAATATCTTTTAAGTAAAAGAAAAATACAAGTAAATCAAAAATGAAATAGGAGGTTACATTTCAAAATATGATTTTCGCAGAAGTTAGTTGTCCAATTTATCCTCATTTTTTTGTCACCGTATACTCCTACCAAAGTTTGTTTTTTGGTAATTCCTCATATCGAAGTTGAAATTGAAGTTCCCTTGCTTTTGTTGCCCTTTGCATAGGCGGTAGAGGTGCAGTTCCGTAGGTTTAAACCGAACCGCGCCCTGGTTTAAACCGGGGCACACGGTCCTGTTTGAAACCGGACCACAAATTTTCGTTTTCGTGGTCCAGTTGGACCGCAAAACTGGGACCCAAATACCCAACCCGGGTCGGGTATTATTAAAAAAAATTTTTAAAAAAATAGCCGTTGCAAATCCGTCCAATGAGGCAATGACATGTGTTACTGCCTGATAGGACGTCTCTCTCCATATATCTTAAAAAATAAAACAATAAAAAGATAAATAAAATCGGGGGAAAATAACTGCAGTTTGGCAGTCCAAACCGCGATTTGAAAAAATTCGGACTGACAAATTGAACCGCCAGTCTGGTCTGAAACTGCCAGTTTGCGGTCCAAATTGGACCGGCGGTTCTGTTTAAAAATTGCTGCTCCAATAGTCGGATACACTTACCAGATACACGCCAGGTATCAGGTTCAAATTTGATTTGTGTTTGGGTATACCCAAATCCGTTAAGTTTTTTTGTACGCCCCAACTGTACTCTTACCAAACAGGATTCAATGATTCACTCCTGGAGAAGTGGGTTTGGAAGCTATTGAATAACGCAGATGATAGTTTCTGGAAACAAATCTTGGAAATCAAATATGGTGACTTTTACATAGTGTTGCTGTTTGAAGTTACTACATCCAGAGTAAATTTAAGCAGCTATTCAACCTGGTGGAGATCTATCTTATCCTTGATCAGAATGGGAGAATGGTTCTGGAGATCAATCACAAAGATTATTGGAGATGGATTCAATACATGTTTCTGGGAAGATTGGTGGAGTGGAAACTATAGACTCTGCGATACATTTCCCAATCTATATCACAATGTAGGTGACAAATTCATTCTAATAGCTCAGAAACAGGCAGTTATAGGGGCACAATAGGCAACATGGATCTGGCAGTGGGTAAGAAACCCCAATGAAATCGAAATCTCGTAGCTACATGACATGGAATACCAGTTGTCACTTGTCAGAGTGCTCACTAGTCTCATAAAATCAGGACAGATGGAAATGGAAACTAAATGGAGAGGACAATATACCTCGAAGACGGCCTATAAAGCTATCATTCAAGTTTTAGAGACATCCACCCCTAAAAATCCACAACTGGCGCAATTGTGGTCGAATTTCGCTCCAGCAAAGGAAGGAGCATTCGTGCGGAGGTTGCACCAAAATTGGATCCCTATAATGGATAATCTTGTTATCAGAGGGATCAGTGTACGAGCCGGAATACTCTGCAGCCTATGTGAATTGGAAAACGATTCAGTAGCTCACCTTTTTTCCATTGCAGCATAGTGAGCCAATTCTGGAATGAAATGTACCACTGGATCAGCGACAAGGTAATCCAATTCTCTGATGATCCTTGGCACAACTTCACTCTCCATCTAGACATGCCCAAAAGGAAGCAAAATGTTGATTTTTGGAAGTGCGTCTAGTCATCAACTCTATGGAAAATATGGCTTAGTAGAAACAAGATGAGGTTCCAGCTGAAGCGATCTACGATTCAAGATATGCTAAGCCAGATTAAATTCAAATGCTGGGAATTGGGTAAAGTGAAAAACCTCTTCCAAGGATATACGACAATGGATTAGGATAGAGAGTCTAAAGCAATCCATATGATCGATTTCGTTTAGACACTAGCCATAGTCATGAAGAGGAAGGATCTCCTCCTGGACACTATCCTCCTGTACAAAGCCTTATGCTCTTGGACAGGCAATCTGGTCCATTGGATTTTAATCTTGTGGACAAGATTTCTCACCCATTAAGATGAGTCACATGGATTAATTCTCATTCTGTGAGAGCAGAATACAGCCAAATCTCATCCAACTTCCAAGGTAGGGCAACAGATCTGATCACTTGCCGCTTCCGTCTACCAAGCTCGGCGATCTATTCACCTCGCCTGTTCCTCACTCTGATCGCCGAACAACAACACGATCCCAGAAACGGCCGGCGGCATGTTCAAGCACCTCATACTTGGCGACAACGATGGAAGATGGTGATGGCAGGCGACAACGACAATCGAGTGTCTCACTTGAGGAGCGTTCAGTTCGTACGATGAAGGAGCACACGGTCGACGGAACCGTTCGTCTGCTAATTATCTTTCTCAGGTATCGTGTGACATATTAAGTGAGTGAAAAATTTGGTACCTTCGATTAAAAATAGACGGACAAGATTGATTGTCCAAGAAATAATTATACTGGATTAGGTCCTTCCTCTAGTCATGAAATGTACATAAGATTGTAAATACCTTTTCTTTAATAGAATTAAACTTGGCTTGTTAAAAAAAGTAATCAATTGTTGCAAATTCAATGCAACCAAAATTTCACCGAATTCCTAATTCATGTAGCTTTCGTTGCTTCACTCCAACTACTTGGTGAATATAGTAATGTTTGCAAAAGGCTAGTAGACAACCAGGCCTACATTAGAAAGCAGATTGCCAAGGCACCACAACGTGACAGCCACAAAATTAAAAATACAAAGATTAAAAAGAAGAAAACAAAGAAATAATAATAATAATAATAATAATAATAATAATAATAAAGAAAGAAGAACAAGAAGGAAAATCAGCACCCACATCATCATATAAATATTAATCATTATAAAATCCTTATTTTTCTAAGGTCATAAATCAAAGACCACAAACAAATTAGAGGTAAAAGAACATGGTTATGCTTAATTAAAATTAGTGTTCGAGAAAACGCTAGCCGGACCCTGAATAGTCAGGGGCTGCTCAGCACCTACGCAACCAAGGTGCCCGTCTAGATGGTCTTATAAGCAGGCTAAACGAGAATTCGACCAAGTCAAAGGGCGACATCCTAACGACTAGACGACGCCTAAACGACCTAAGCGACCGCTTTCTCGAACTGAAATTAAAACATGTGTCTACACTCTCAAATCCCAACTCCCAACTCCGTTCCTGTTCTCATCATATTCCCCTTTACCAAATTCAAATTCCATCTCACGCCAACTCTAAATAAACTAATGTTGATTATTAGTTTGACTTGTTGCACAACATGTCCTTCACTGCCAAGAGTTGAAAAACAGCGTGATTAATACTCCTACTATATCAACCTTTTGCATGAATTTAGTTTTTCCCCAATATAATATAACATTATAGAGCTTCTAAGTTGACTTTAAGAGCCAACCTACAGGGTTGGACTTACAAAACATGGTCCCTATCTAAAGGATCTCAATCAATACACTTTTTTTCATCTTTCCCTCAAAATCTATGCAACTAGTTCACACGAACAAACTCACCAATTGACGAAGCTTCTCTCTGGTACGGTAGAATTGACTCCATATATATTTTTTGATTACGTAGGGAACTCTATTGAAATAGTTAAATCCAACGCGCTACCACAGTAATCTTCAAACCACGATAGGGAGGTAAGCCGCATTTGGCAAACCATATGTGACAGAGTCATGCCGATGGAGGGATTTGAACTCATGACATTTGAGTGCAATTGTCACTCCCAAAACTACTAGGCGCCCTCTTTGACATTTAGAGTGGCCTGGAGATAAGGAAAAAAAACGATGAAAAAGATGGACCTTTCAATGGAGAAGATACAAACTACTAAATGGAGGAGTTAGTATCACATTAATAAGGGCATCGAAAAATCATATTGTCAACGCATCTAGTCTACTGGATTAGAGGTCACGGATGAGCACGGATCATAGAATCACTAGTTAAATTCTAGTGGACGAGATTTCGACATGAAAAAAAAAATTCGGCAGGAAAATTGGGGCATGCAGTATCCCTTTGAATGGAGGAAGAGACTTACTTGGTAGGGAAGTAGCTTTCAGGGTGGTTCATGCTGACTGCGCGTGGAATATTTACACTGCGCCTTTTTAGACTGCAATAAAGAAGATTTCAGAATCAGGAAATATGTTATTGTATATGATCAAAGCAGGCCTACCGGGTGAATTGGGAAAGCCAAAATGAGACCAACAAGTGCAGTGTATTTGAAAGTAGGTAGCATCGGGAAGCACGGAGAGTGACCGCCCAATGCCTAGACGACCGACTACTTTCTAGAACATAGATCGAATCAGATTGGAAACCCCATAAACATAAGCCTGCGGACCAGCATTTTCAGTACAGCATACAAAAGTTGTACTCTTGTTTCCAATTGAAGGCTGATAGTTGTATTTATTCAACATCTCATTCACGCCACAAATTGTGATACTTTTCATCTCGTCCTTCGGGTAGAGCCCACGGATAACTACCATTGCCAACATAGACACAAACAAACCAGATATAATTTCTTATCACCATTATTTTGATTATTAAATGTTTTCAATCTCAGCTTAGGCCCTCCCTACCTAATCGTCCAGTCCTCGCAATCTTAACGCATCTAATTTCTTAAGAGGCATCGATCAGATCAGACCTCCCACAGTTTCTCAACTATTTTACATGGTTTCAACTATAAAGAAAACCCAGGACCAAAGCAACGTTGAAAACCTTCTGCAAAAGTGGCAAAACATACCAAACTCCTCATTTCAGGAACAAAAACGCATCTGCCGGCATAGACCCATCCATCATGCCTGCGGCTGCGGCTCAAAACTTTAGAAGAAGGATGTCAAAAAACGTTCTCCATCCACACTCTGATAAACTGCAAGAAACATGGACACAAAGCTCAGAAAGACCTCAGCAAACTTTCAGGTACGTTTCATGCTCAAAGCCAGAGCACACCAAGTAATTACTGTGTTGTTTTTGAACTTTTTTTTCCTTGTGTTTTGCAGAATTCTTTCTATGAACTATTTATATCATGAAAGAGTCTGCTAAACCTACAACAAGCCTTACATGACATCCAATATTTCTCCTTCTTTTCTCTTTCTTCCAAACAAAATAGACTGTCTGTAAGCTCTTGGAATGTCGGAGGTGTTCAACCACCGGATAACTTGAACCTGGAGGAGTTACTCCATGATCAAAACACCAAAGCAGATATATATGTCTTCGGGTAATCTTCAATTCTATGAGCAACGTACTTTCTCTGGTTATTTACTTACTTCTAGCAGTTACTAGCATCCTTGCATAGGATCATATATGTAAGAGAGAGTAGTCTCGGATTGTTCTGTAGCTGAATATGCATATCATAACTATTTGGCAGGTTTCAAGAAATTGTGCCTCTCAATGCTGGGAATATTTTTGCAGCGGAACATAGTAATGTTTCAACAAAGTGGAATTGTTTGATAGGATCGGCTCTAAACAAGAGAATGGTAGCCGAAAACGGAATACAAAGTGCAGAAGCTGGACAAAGAACTCATCCCCTCAAGATGCAAAGTCCTATCCACATAAATTCTCCAGAATTTGAATGTTTAATGAGTAAACAAATGGTTGGGATATATATTACCGTTTGGGCAAGGAGAGAACTGCATAAATATATCCGTCATCCAAGTGTCTCATGTGTAGGCTGTGGTATCTTGGGCCGCCTGGGAAACAAGGTACAGAAACTTAGACTTATTCTTATGCTAACAAAGTATGGTTGTTTCTTTTGAAGAAAATTCAAAAAAAAAAAAGATTAAATTCAGAGTATTTTTCATTCAATAAGATCTTATGTCATGCATTGTACCAGGAGATGAGGAAGTAACTAACTGAATCTATACTTGATAACAGGGTTCGGTCTCGGTCAGATTTTGCGTGGATCAAACAAGTTTTTGTTTTGTGTGCACTCATTTAGCTTCTGGTGGTAAAGAAGGTGATGAGAGACAAAGAAATGCAGATGTAACTCACATACTGTCACGAACCTTATTTCCGGATGAATCCGTGCAGCATCTACCGAGAAAAATCCTTGGCCATGAGTAAGTACGCTGACAATATATATTCTTCTTGATCCCTATGACAATATATTCTTCCCTTTTTCGTCACTCTGATGTGATGAACTAGAGATAACCAGTTCTCTTCCATTCTCTTTCAACCAAGGCATATTTACTGATCCAATATGCATTTACATAATTTTCGTGCAGCCGGGTGATTTGGCTAGGAGACTTAAACTATAGGATTCACCTGCCAGAGGCCACAACAAGATCCTTGGTGAAGAATAAGCAGTGGGGCATCTTATTAGAGAATGATCAGGTACCAAACAAGTTATAATGAATTCAATTCAAAAGCATAAGAAAAGTTCATAGAAAGTTCCCGTATACTAACTTGTACTATGCTATGCAATTTTGAAATAAAGCTGAAAGCTGAGCTAAAGAAAGGACGTGTGTTTGAGGGTTGGCAGGAGAACGACATTATCTTTGCACCTACATACAAGTATGATCGGAACTCAGATGATTATTATGGATCCAACGGTAGCACAAAAACTAAGAGAATGAGAGCTCCTGCCTGGTAAGCCACAACTTTTATCCCTCAACTCTCATCTCTACTTGAATAAGAAATTATCATAACATATAATGAAATATAATATCTGCAGGTGTGACCGGATAATTTGGTTTGGCGAAGGATTGAAGCCAAATCTATACGATAGAATTGAATCTAGATTATCTGATCATAGACCTGTTCGAGCAATTTTCACCGCAGAGGCTGAGGTGCGTAGACCCTCAAACAGTCCAGGCAGCATCCCACCAAACAGATTAATTGATTCGTCAAATTGTTTTACAATGAGCAATACTAATTAGTTCAAATAATTGTATATAATTCTGCGTTCAAGCACAGGAGAAACAACAAAAATCATCGCATGCCAAACCAACCATGAAACCGTATAACAGTGGGAGAAGACAGAACATAAAGCCTAAAAAATAACTAGTTGTCTATCTATGGCCTCTTGATCTTAGAAGGAGGTTCACTTCCCATTAGGTAATGTGTTCAAACTCTGGTATTTGCCATGTAAATGTAAAAGAGAGGAATTGTTACGAAATAATGTCATAAAACAAAAGATGTGAACATGGAAGCACAAAAGAAGTGAAGAATGATTAAGAAACATAAAGCTTGCAATGTCTTTCCTGGTATTCGGTCTGCTCAAAGCTCATTCTACCTCAACAATGGAGCTTTCAAAACCCAAGTTACCGGGATTAATCTCGCAAACAGGCATCATTCTTCCTCACCCAAATCCATCACATGCCATGATGTGCCTGAACTGATCACAAAAGCACCTTTGAACTACAAGACTACAAAAATGTTTTTTCTACTCTCAGTGAACGGGGCCTTCCAATGTGGAATCATGTTATACAAACACCTCATAGTGTCATATTGTATCTCATTTTTATGCCATATGTATCTCTACATAAAAAATTCGATAGCGTATGCATTATGAAACAATACAATATAGTATTGCACGAGCTTCTAAAATAATGATTACAAAGATTTAAGAAACGTAGCGGAGATGGAGTCTATTATGATCTAATCCATTTCCTGCTTTATAGAATTAAGATTTCCAGTCATATGAACAACCTGCTATTTTATTACTATATATAAATACGGCCATGGCACTCCGACAAATTCCAACCGAAAACAACAAATTCAGTTACAGTAGACAAACCATTCCTTCTGTAATAGCTGAAATGCGGGAAGTCAGAGTCCACAAAGATGATCATTCCCCGAAGCCGCAGCTTTGATTCCACAATGGTCTCATATTTTCAAGATTCTGAGGAATGTATGGTTGTTGGGCTGGGTCAGGTCTGTAGTTTGGACTTTTTCCAGTCGTTCGGGCCAGGTTAGCTCGGCCGGCCCTCCCTATATTTACGTTCCGCCCGATATCGATTTTTTTTAAGGAAGTATATATATATTTTTTGATAAGTTTATATAGTAATGCAATTTTACTTGAGTACTTGTTTTTGCAATTGCGTTGTTAGCTTTCATTAAAAAAAAATCGAAATATATATATTAAAAGTAATTTTACAATACTTACAAAAACGATTTCCGATCATATTCTCCCATTTGACCTTGTTCGGAATTTGTCTCAAATTGTTTATAGAAATTACAATATATTAATATAAATAGAATTGTGAGCTAATAATTCGTTTGCGCCACAACCTTGGGGTTCGGCCCGCAGGTCACACGGTTCATTGGTGGGGGTCGCCGCGTATGAACCTCCTATTGAGATTGGTCAGGTCCGAAAGATTTGGATACCCAACATGACATCAAAAAAAAGATTGTGAGCTATAATCAATCACCATAAGCTTATGATTTTAATGAGGCTTGTCCACCTTCCTAATTATATTAGCTCACACACGCGTACCTGCGCACACAAGTCCGAGCATAGAGAGAGACGAGTCTGTTTTCTAACATGGTATCAGAGCGGGTGGTCAGATGCCCGAAATTGTTTCCGAGGAAATTTTAAAGTATTGGCCCCATGGGGTAGGGCCAATGTGACGTTTGGCCCAATTTGGACATTGTTTTAGAGGTCTCGATGATTGTTTCCGACATTCTCGTAATTATTTTCGGAAAAATCTCGAGTATTGATCACAGAATAGGAATTAGCCCAATTGGGCATTTATCATTGTGGTTGTCCATGTCCAATATGGTTCGCCTAATTAGACTTGAGGTTGAGAATTTGTCCCACATCGATTAAAGAAATCAGAATATATTAATATAAATAAGATTGTGAGCGGCCCAAACCTAGAGAAGCAGATCTGTTTTCGACTAGATCGGCGATCAGAGACTTGTTCTTACAGCACTCAGTTTCAGACCAGTAAAATCTGCTTCCGATGAACCTCTTGGGGCAACATTATCAATTTTTCATTTTCCTTTGTGTATCCGCATCATTATAAGAATGAATCGTTTCTAAATTCTCGTGTCTCGTTTGTGTTCTCTGTTTTGGCAAACAAAACAAAAATTGAACAGTTTCAATAGTGGTATTTCAGGAGTCATCTTAAGTTACGGATTTTATAGAATTCACAAAGTCAGGTGGATACAATTGAAGAGTAAAACACTTGATGGCCAAATACCATCTCTCCAATCCAATGTATGAAGGAACACATAAAGAACTGGCGATAAATGAGACCAAATTCACGTACCTAAAATCAAATTAAATTCGAACTAACTTTCAGTCATTATTCCATTTCATACGAGTGCTTAGTTGCTTAGCGAGAAATTGGAAATAAGAGTCAGCAGCTCTCCTTGTCTTTAAGTGCATCCACCAACCCATGTTCCGCTGGAACAGAATTTGAGAAGCAAACCAAGACAAGCAAACAACAAAATGACTAAGATAACCTTAACCTAGTGTGAGTGATTGTATGAGGTCAAGGTTCGAACCTTGATAATACAAAAAAGAATTAAAATTAATTAAAAAAAAAGAGCAAACAGCAAAATGCACGTGCTCAGCGAGCAAAACACGCTTATACATAATCGATATCTCTAAAAGGTTGGTTTACCTTGGATGAATCCAAGGAAACCTGGGTATAGAGTTTAAACAAAATGCCCCTGTAGCAAATTCAATGGAACGGAGCAGCATACCAATTTTCTTCAGTTGTTTGATGCTCGGTTAATACAGTAGTGTAGCAAAACAAACTATGCTGGCGGATCAGGTCCATGGCATTAGAAGACACTGACTGAGATATTGTATTGAGTACCCATTTAAAAGGGGGTGTTGAAGGAGCAGGGAGAAGTAGTTCTGCAGAAAAATATTAGTACTTCAATCGTATTATCTGATGGTAACTGTAATCGTCTTCCCGAGAACAAAGAAAACCAGGGATAGCTCGATGAAGAATATTGTGTTGATGAGCATTCGATCAACTACCCATCCAAATATAGTGAATCCACCAGTGTTGGACTGTACATATGTAACTGCACGCAGAAAAGAAGCAGATTGAGCTTTAAAACATAATACTAATCTGAAACAGAACTATATAAAAAATTTCTAATCCCGGGCATTATATGCTGGACAAGCGCCCTTATGTCCCGAATTCTAATCATGACCGTTTATTTGTTGATCTAACGGTCAGGAGTGGATCACTTAGTTTTTAAATGATGTTGATCCTGACCGTTGGATGAACAATGGATGGCCAAGATTAGAATTCGGAACGATTCGGTATATATTCTCCATAACTATATACACCCCGGAAGTAAGAGACCTCAAATCTGATAATATTCTTACCAAATGCTTGCCTCCTGTGATATGATGATGTAGAAGAGGGCAGCTTTGTGGTTGAGGGCAATGGCATGTAATCAGCGGACTCCAAATCACTCTCTGAATAATTTACTGATAATGAACTCATGGGAGGACATAGACCAGAATTTCCACCAATATCCAGTCCACCAGAAGACACAGAAACATCATTAGAATTACATGAAACCAATGCATGCCATCTGCTAACAACAGAACCAAGACTCTGGGCTCTATGTGATATCTTTGCAGCTGATGTCAGACAGAGAACAATTCCGACCAATTGAACAATAGATAGAACCTGCACATTGTGGTAAAACAAAATGAATTGCAACTCTTATTTAACTGCAATAAGTGTAAACTTGTAATACTAATCAAGAGAAATTTTCTGCTACCGGACGGTGGAAGGTATATCCCGGACACGGGCCTTACATCCTGAATTCTAATCTTGGGCGTGCATTGTTGATTCGACGGCCAGGATCAACAGCATTTTAAAAACTAAGTAATCCACTCCTGGCCGTCATATCAACAATGGATGCCCAAGATTAGAATTCTGGACGTAAGAGCTCTTGTCCGGAATATATCGTCCGGCATTTGAAAATTTTCGTACTAATCAATGACAAAACTTAAAACTATATGACTGAGCAGTTCACATCAATTTGGCACTTTGATAGATGTCAAAGTGCCAACTTAACAATACTAAGTTTCCAGCTACTAAAACACTGGGGATACTTACAGCAAAATCGCCAGCATTAATGAAGTTGATTATACCCTGATTCTCCGTTGTCTGCAACAATGCCAAAAACTGACTGGCTGTGACAACTAAGAACTCCAGAAGCAAAAAAATCCTGAATCTGTGACTTATTTTCGATAAGTCATAGGTTAAACTCATGTGCTCCTCAATGTAAACTGAAACATCGAAATCCCGATCTAGAACTTTCCCGTAGTTCTCAAAGTGTATGATTTGCAAATTACCAACCAAATTGAATAGAGCACATCCAGACAGAAAGACAAGGGTTGAGTATGACCAAGATAAAAGATAAACTATAAACAGGATAATAGACAACCACCAAGAACCGTGATGCAGATACAACAAACGGGAGATTTCTCGTGCAGTCTTCAAAAGAAAGCAGATTCCAAACCATGTAGCTAGCAGACGGTAAGAGACCTGAACAATATTTAAAAAAATCAATCGATATCATGTTTTGGTCAAGGTTTACATATAAAGAGAGAGCAATGTGACCAAATCAAACATATAACTCCTGATGTTGCATATTAAACCAAATCACCATTGAGAAATCACGATAATAAACAGCAGTAGTTCATCGCGAGGTACTCTTAAATCTTAACACAAACTCAGTTGGGTCCTTACTTGAATCTTGTCAATATACTGTTTCCGGAACTGTGCCAAGCGTCCGTGCGCGCGATTTACAAAGAGCGCCTTCCTGATTCCATACTTTTGCAGATTCCTCGACACGCAGAGTAACGAGACGGCGGCCGCGACAGCCCTCGACACAAGTATCTCAAGCTCGAAAGTCTCGATCTCTACCTTGTCGCAACCGTAGCACCTGGAGAAAAGAATGGTGAACAGAGGCAGCAGAATGGAAAGTCCGAAGAAGGCGATCCACGAGACAGCGGCACGGAGCCAAGTTCCCTGGCAGAAACCGAGGAGTCCGAGGAAGTTCTCTAGATTATTCAGTGTGTCGTCTAGCTCCCTGTCTGAATCCTCCATAAGCGGGAGATCGAGGGCCGCCATGAATGCACAATCCGATAAAACGCAGAGGAAAAATTACCAGTGGGAGAAAGAAGTGGAGGAAGCAAAATCTACATATAAAAAGAAGGAAAGCACGCGAGAACGCAGAGAACGGTAATTGCAGAATTGGTAATTTCAAATTAGGACAAGATCGAAAGTTATCGGTAAGGGTATTTCTATGCAGTAAAAAAAAAGCACAGATCTTCAAATGCAGGTTACATATGCCGGCGGTCGAGACACAATCACA
Organism: Pinguicula primuliflora; assembly: GCA_025802335.1. Classification (NCBI taxonomy): domain Eukaryota; kingdom Viridiplantae; phylum Streptophyta; class Magnoliopsida; order Lamiales; family Lentibulariaceae; genus Pinguicula; species Pinguicula primuliflora. Next base: position 17,603 of record JAOYMZ010012177.1, read on the forward strand.
GTTTAGTCATAGAGTTTTGGAGTTTAGCCCTTAAACTTTTAGGGTTTGATCCTTCGTTTTTTAGATTTTAATAGGATTTCTAACATTTAAATTGAATTTATAACATTTAAATAGGGTTTTAGATTTTTTCGGCGACGAAACCGTCGTAATATTATTTAGAAAAATAGCATTATTCAATAGCAATGTTTTTATTATGTAATCCGACGGTCGAGATGCAAATTCGACACGATAGGATGCATTTGGCATCATACTGTCCTGCATTTGAAAATTACTCCACACGTGTGATGCTGGATTTTCTCCTAATGTTGTTACGTACACAACTTTGATTGATGGGCCCTGTAAAAGACAAAATATGGATCTCGCATTGAAATTGCACAAGGAGATGCGTTCTAGAGGTATTGGCGTGGATATAATGCTCTAATTGATGCCTTCTGCAAGAGGAATGACATGAGTAGCGCAGGTTAATTTTTTGATGAAATCCAGGAAGTGGCGCAGTTTCTTGTTCATCAAAATCCACTAAATGAACCAAATGGCCTGTCCTGTCATACTTATATGAAATGCAATTACGTTCCCAAAGTATAGATATAAAATTCGTAATCTAGCATCCACCCAAAAGTAATTGGTTGCTGGTTCATTATCATCATACTGCATTGAATAATAAAATTGTAGATTTCAACTTGTCTTTTTCCTTTTTCATATTTTTTATACTAATTTTATTTTCTAAATTATATTATAAAAAATATTTTTTTAGTTTTAGTTTTTCTAATTTACTTTTTATGCTAAAATGATACTTTTATAAAACATTAATAATAATAAATGTCATTATGGGTACAATATTTTTTTTCCAAGCAATTCTTCTTAATCCACACTCATTTAATAAATTTATGACTTTTTTAATGTTATTTTAAGATTATTTTATATTCTTGCGTATTTTTTTTATTTGCAATTTTTTATTTTTTGAACATTTTATGTATTTTTTATACTTTTTATATTATACATATTTTTTATACTAATTTTATTTTAAAATTATATTATAAAAAATAAAAAAATTTATTTTTTTATTTTCTTATTTACTTTTTATGTTAAAATGATACTTTTAAAAAACATTAATAATAATAAATGTCATTATGGGTAAAATATTTTTTCCAATCAATTTGCTCATTTCCCTTAGTGAAATTCACGTAGGGAGTAAATTATATTTTTGTCGAACTATGAGAAGATAAATTAGATTTTTGAAACTACGAGAAGTTAATTGAATGTTGACAAAACAAAATCCACCATAATTTATGCAAGGATATACAACAATTACGAAAATACAACATATCTGTCATATTTTGTGTTTCACCTAATGGCTTAGGGTTGGTAGAATCGCCCCGCCCCGGCGGGACGATCCGGATCTGCCCCATCAGACAAGATAGTCTAGGGAATAAAGACTTGAAGTACCCATCAGACAGGTGACTTAACCGACGGTGCCATAACCACCCAACATCACTAATTCCTTTCGTCACAAGAGTTCGTCCTGAGGAAGCAACTTCATTCGCATAGTACAGCCCGACCCTCTTAGTGTCACGCCCAATGATCTCATTCGTCTGAATATTCTGCAACACACAGAATGATGGATACATAAGTACAACACAATTCAGTTCCATAGTCACATGACTAACAGAAAGTAATTTATGTGACAAAGCTGACACAAATAAGCAATTAGATGGCCTCAAGGCTGGAGTGATTGATGAGCCCCATTCATGTGCATTTTTGGGCTCATTTATTTGACAATATTTGCTTGAAATCATATCTTTTATATTGTTTTAACTTGTTTTTATCTTATTTTGTGTTTTAGGGCCAAGATTAAGTGGAAGAAGGGAAAAGGCCCAAAAAGTGAAAGTTTAAAGCCTAAAATCCAATTAAACCACCATAAGTCCTCAAAGATATTTATTCAAATATGTGGACAAAATTAGAGGGCAAATGAATCATTTTCAATCCTTCTCCCAAGCATAAAATCTCGTCCACCCAATTGGAAAACTCTCTCCCCCTTTTCTCATTTTGAACAACCGTAGCATCCATTTTGTTCCAAGGAAGAAGAGGGAACGGCCAGCACCATATTTGGAGAGAAAGGAGGCGGTTTAGACGTCACCGGAGGCGGCGGCCTTCTCAGTAGCAACCAACGGCGAACATTCCGGCAAAGAAGATGAGGCCTAGATTTGAGGGATTCACTTCCTTGTATCCTCAGACTCTCGTTGGTTTGGCCTTGTATTTATACAAAAGTGTATTCTGAATATATTTATACAAAAGTGTACCCTGCAAAAAGCTTATTTCGGTTCTGTGGTAAATTCGTTTCAAGTTGTTAATAATCATGATGATTCTAGATAACTTGAACTTGTATTTTCTGGGTTGGTTTTTACTTTGTAGATTTGCAGAAATCCTATTTTTTCATTTAATTGCTTCTGACATTAAAAAACATCTACTTCCATGACCACTTATAGTCATACACATCCTTCCATAGTAACCAAAATTGACTCAGCTTTTTCTTTAGGGTTTATTAAACTTGTTCAGAATTCGTGGCTTTCTTTAGAGTGTTAAAATTGTGCGATTTTTGATTGCTTATGACAGCACATCAATCCTTGGTTTCACCTAGTTTAAGAAGTTCTTGCCCTTTTCTTTTTCAGCATAAAGATGGACCCGCACTCCGATTCCAAAATTATTTGTTGGTGGGATTTCATCACTTGCCCAATACCCATCAACTGCAATGCCTTCGCAGTCGTAAACAACATACGAGAAGCTATTAAGGTTGAAGGGCACCGTGAGCCAATTTCTATTAATGCTTTCGGCCCCCGCTTCTATGGTTGCCTTTATCAGTTCAAGTGGCGTTCCTGAAATTCTACCGCTGTCGTGAGTAGTCAATCTGTTTAACTTTTTCTTTCTGGTATTTAGTTTCGCTTGGGTATTTGTCCTTAGTAATCCTATATTGTTAGCTATTTTTGTAAGGTAAGAGACTTTACAGTTTTTCCAGGTTAATTGGACTAAAGGCCCAATTCTCGCATTTTTAAATTTGTCAAGTCAAGGCCCATTTACCAGCCCAGGTCTAGAACCTTCCATCGGACTGATTAAATAGAAATGAGCCTCACCAATTCTTACACACTTGACGCT
>JAOYMZ010012188.1:0-20743 GCA_025802335.1 Pinguicula primuliflora
CTCTTCGGATGCGCTGCTATAGATTTATTGTGCCGTTACCATTGATTGTTCCTCTATTCAAGAACTGATTTTTTTTTTGCTTTTTTCATTTGCTCTTTCGGATTTCTAATTCCCATGGGGCATCCGGCTAGGGGGCCGGCTAGGACATCCCGGACCCCAGGGCCGACCCTGCGTCTGGCACCTTTGGAGGGACAGAAACTGTATAAGATTTGACGACGAAGGTGTTGAAAATACGACTGAAAGTATCAAGCACGAAGTGTGGAGCTAGTTAACGGCTCACCAGAAAACATCAGTCGTGGCCACCAAGGCGGTGTGGCAAAACCCGAAACTGGCTATGAATATCAGTATCAGACATTGAGACCTTTTTTGAGACTTTGTTTGGTTCCTTGTGTGTTCATAGATGTATACTCCATGGTTGTAACCTTGTACAGTTTTTTGGGGTTTGAAATATAGACATTTACTTACCCCAAAAAAAAGTGTTGCCAAAAAAATTTGTCAGTATTCCTATCTACTAAATATATATATAATTATCTGTATTAACTTTTATTTCATTAAAATCGAATTGAACGACAGCAGTCAACTAAGTAAACATTCTGGAAAAATGTATATATGATATGCATGTATGTACCACAACCATTACAACAAGAACAACAAACAAAACCACTAATGACACAAGACTGTACAAGTACTACTAATAAGCGGCACAGCGCTTCATAATCATAGGATGGATGTGATCCTTACAGAATGATCCGACGAGCCTGTCAAGAATATGGGCAATGTTGGATGCCAATCTACTGTAGTGATACATCCGCTATGAGGGGGAGTTAGCATACCAATCCCATGACCTCGAACCTGTAACCGGACAAGGAAAGAAAAAGCAAAAGGGTCAAAGCATGAACCTAAGGATTGTGCACAGGAACCGCGACTCCAAGAAAAAGGGCAAGTAGAACAGCACCTTGTTTGATATTTGGTAAATTGGTGCTGCTGCTAAGTTAGATGTCACAAGAAGTCTTCTCCCCTCAGCGTCTAAAGCCATCTCATGTCTCCAATTAGATGAAACCTCAGGATTGCGGAACCTGGATCAGACAAGTGCTTAGATTCAAATCCCCGTGTTAGATAAGGGTAATGGATTTTACAGATCAGATGGAATTAATGAAACATTTCAAACGCCATCTTCGAATATAAGTCACAGTCCATCCTCAAGTTATAGATATTAGATAGTATCAAATAGGTACGCGGTCAGTCCTGGAAACAGCTAATTTCTTAAACAAGCAGAATATGGTAATTAATAATGATTAGCGAATACTATGTCATAGTAAAGTATAAGCTCATTTGCAAGCTTGACTACGATCAGCTACTGAAGCTGGATTTGCAGAAGATACAGACATGTATAACTGTTCTACATTCCAAATCTTTACCTGTCCCAATTTCTTGACCACAGAACTTCCCCTTGATTATGCAAGCTCCATTCAAATATCTGATCGATCAAATGAAAAGTTGGATTAAATATTTAAGGAAACTGATAAATACCACGAAAATCCTGCCACGAAATTTGCACATGGGACAAATTTCACCCATGGCCCAACAAGTGTTTAAAATAACAGTTCCTGCCACACAAATGGGCACCTGCCACATGGCCATTCGTGCAGGATTTTCGTGGTATATATTAACTCCCAATATTTAGTAACATGCAATTAAGAGACTCGTTCTGGAAACATGTTTAGACAGGAATTTTAATATGTACAGCCTTATATGTACGGTGAAAAGTACAACCCATACTTACCACCAGCCGTCGTCAAAATAAATTGCACCATTGGAAAGTCCATGTATAGGAGATCAAAATGCCCATGTTTTGATGCGGTCCCGATGACTTCATCGACGAGAATTTCTAAAATCCTTTCCCCTTGGATTAAGTAGTATTTAATAGAGTTTTAGAAAATCCCGAGTTGCCAGGACCACACCTAAACATGAGGCTTTTGATCTGTTACGCATGACCTTTCCAATGGTATAACCAATTTTGTCGACGGGTGATAGCAAGTATGGGTTGTACTTTTGGATGTACATATTAGGCTGTACACCCTAACATTACTCCATGTTTAGATATATATAAAATACATTGTTGCATCTATAAAATATACGGTCTAGGATACCATAGAGAGATGCTTACATTTCCATCCGTTCCCAAGCTAAAAATGCTGGTCTCATCAGGCCCAAAACAAACTGAGCTAATTGCAGAATCATGAGCAGGCCAACCAATAACTTGCTGGCCAGCGGACATATCTTCCCACAGTATTTAAGGAATTAGTGTTTGCTAACTTAGAAAAAGTTTGCAGTATCAATTGTATGAACAAGGAACAGACAAGACAACTCAAGATGGAAAAAGATACCGAATATATGAACCATTCCATCTGTTGCAGCAGCTGCTAAAAGCTTCCCATTGTGGTTGAAACTTAACGAAGTTATTGCTGGAGGATCTTCACCAAGCGGAAGGACTGTCTTCAGAGTACAAAAGCAGTTAGGGTTGGAGATGAGTTAGAGACACTAGGACAAGGAATCCGAAGTCTGAACTGAGACATACACTTTATAAACATACCATGGCTTTCCATGTCCTCATGTTCCACACAGTTAATAAGGCAAACCCTAAACTAGAAAAGTAGCCAGTGCCTTGCCTGAAAAGATTGTGAAACATTCCTTGCAATGTCAAAGGATAAATGTCCAAGAGTAAATCATCATGGCGTGGAATAACAAAATGTTGCACGCTTTTCTAATATTGGAAATACCTCTTAGATGCAGCTGCAGAGACAAAAATTGGCTCCACGGGGCTGCATTTCAGATCCAGGACACTGGAAGGACAGAAAAAGCGAAGTCAACAATGATAGTGAAGATAGATTCAAGTCGTGAATTTTGTATTCTCACATATGGAAATTGAAACCAAAGGGGAACTAAATTAACTGAAAGGGGCACAGTGAATGCACCTGGGATATGCATCCGTTGAGTTCAGGTCACATACAACTCGCTTAGCATCTGCATTCCATGCTTTGATGCTTCCATCAGCTGTGCCAATCAGTAACTTTAACAAAGCAGGCAATAAACCAGAGGATTAGTTCCCTGTACTCTTCAAAGAGAATATTACATATAATATATTACAACAAAAAAGGATGATCTAAATCTAAACTATGACAAAATCCAACACGTACCAAACGATCAGATTTGCATTCCCACTCAAGGGACAAAATCTCTGCAGCACAATAAATGGTCGCATTTCTAGTTGTGGGTGTGGCTGGATCATAGGTCCATATCCTTTACCATGGCACATGAAATGATCACAAAGGAAAAGTTCGAGTGACCGTCGAATACAAGACTAAAAGGTTCGTGAGAGCTAACAGTATTGGAACAAATATTTCTTGATTCGTTAACAATTTTCCATGATTTGGCGGCCTTGTGTCTAATAATTCAAGAAAAAACTCAAAGATCCAATACTAAAACCGATAATTTACCTGTTAGGGCACATTCAGCTTCTTATCCTGCCTTTTAAGTTCCAAATTTCTCAACTAATTAAGTGCAAATTCAGACATTTTGAGACAAACCTGACAGTGCCATCAGTTGAAGCACTAGCAATATTATCGCCTGAGGGAGAAAAGCGGCTACAACTGATTGGACTTGTGTGCCCCAAGAATGAGTCCTGCAAGGAAATCAAACAACAGAAAAGAAGAGAAGTATAGAAAAGTAGAAGTTCACAAACAAAATATGCACAATTAACTCTGGCCTTTCTACCGACATTTACCTGAAAGGAGGCTTTGACTTCTAGAAAATCCTCTTCGGTTTCTGGATCGCCATAACTTGCTATCATTTAGAATTTATATCGGTACATAATTAAAATTGCATTGACAACTCAACATAAGTAACAGTAAACAATTCAAGGCCCAAAACATACCAGCCTACCCAAAATAGCTTGATCAACAGAGCATTTATTAAAGCAAATCAGCATATTGTGTAAAGTGTTTTAGCTTCACCTTACTCGGTATGAGGGAACAGAACCCATCAGCAACTTACCCATACTGAAGTCGTGTCCAGATATCTGGCAAGAAGCAGTGTTCCTTTCTCCATGACTACCCATGTCTGCTCTTGTAACATTAGATTCTTCAACATGAGTATTGCCCCTGATCGAATCGGAATCTCTTTTTTCAAGTTGGGTTTTGGAGCTTGAGCGAATTTCTTTGGGTATACCAGGAGAAAATGTGGCTTCTTCTGAACCACTGAAAAAGCATAAAAAATTCATTTCAACGGATGCATGAATGATTTTAGTTCGCAATAACAATGGCGACCACCTCTTCTGCAGATGCAATGATTCTTTTTCCTGCAACAATATCTGAGTCTGCGACAACTTAACATTAAGTTGCTTAATCTCTTTCTGGAGCTGGTTCGTTATTTCCCTTTCTGAACTTATCTTCAATAATGCAGGGGTGCGTAGATAAGCTAAGGAATTTTAAAATTTTGCAATGAACACGTCAACCAAAGACGTTCAGGCTCAAACCAGTTGGACAGATATGAGTTCACAATGGTTAGAGGATTCGCACAGCATTAACTTTCGCCCATTCAAATTAGCATTACGAAAAAACACAACGATTTATATAACAATAACACAAAGTTATGAATCCAGGAGGATATTAGTACCATTAAGAATCTCACTTAAGAAATTCCTAATAGAAAGGTGCAAAGCGCGGAACCACTCCTCAGAGAAATACAAACGAAATTGAGGGTCTGATTGCGGATACTTTACGTATGGAATTGCTGCAATAAATTTGACTTCTTAAAATTAGTTGACAGGAAGAAACTACAACTATCGAATCGATTATTAAAAGAGCGAGACATGAACTCACCAAACCAGTAGCACCAATTATCATCCCTTCGTATCAAATCATTGCCAAAAACTCCAAAGAACTCCAAAACCCTGTCTTTTCTTCCACATTTCAACGCATTGACAATGTAATAACGCAGAATTGACTGCTCCAGCTTCGAGATTGCAGCAACTAATTCAGTATCGGAGTACGAAAATCGATTCTTGAAAAAGCTGAGCAGGTCCACGAGTTTCTCACACTCAAATTTGGGGATGTAAACTGAAAATATTAGGTCTAATATCTTATCGACATGAAATCCCCTGCCGACATCAGTTGCCAACTCTTTCTCGAAGGCCTGGAGAGTGTTCGTGAATCCTCTGAACACAAGAAATTCCCTTACTAGTTCCTCCGCGAGTTTCATCTTCTCCATATCCCTTCCACAGCTTGCACGATCGGACGTAAACTCTGCTAATGCAGGAATAATTGGATAAATGAACTCAATCTTACATTTTTACTCCAAAAATTAAAACTCATGAAAAGAAAAAGAAAGGAAAAAGAAAATAATTAATCCGTATTAATATATCACAACATTTTAAGTCTCAAATTTATTATCCCAAATAAATTATAATGATCTCAAATTCTAATAATGACTATGTTGATCTGATGGTCGCAATAAGATAATCGGTTGGAAATTCATGACAATTGGATCAAAATACAATAATTAAGAATATAAGTTAGGACCATAACAATTTAATTGGGATAATAAGTCAATAACTTGAAAATTTCTCATTAATGCATTCTAATCAAGTCAACTGTAATACTTTTCACACTTCTCGAACATCAAGAGCTTCAAAATTGAAAACCCAAAGCTCTTCAATATCTGAACTTGAATCCCCTTCAACATGTTGTCGCTGACCAAATATCCAGTGAGAGTTACTCAAATACGCACATGAACGACTCTTCGCGGGTGGTGAAAAATAGTTTTAACATATCTTCAAGCATCGCTTCAACCTGTAACACTTGATGCATGCAAAGTGTAAACGGTCAAGTTATAGTACAATGCATACGAGCAATGGTCATGATCCACGGAGAGCAAAGTCCAACATGTTTTAGATTCACAAAATGTTCAAGGTAGCCGAGCAATCAATTGGGTGTGATTCCTAAACTACTAAACAGAATAGAATGAAACCAACTTCCTGAGAAAGATAAGGGAATATAGAGCAATTGCTATGAAGACAATTAGTTCAAATTCGCAACATAGAAGAGGAAAAATAACAATTTGGAGAGATGGCTCAAGGCTTAGGTGTTTTGCCGAACTATTTTGTAGTGACTCTAATGTATGCATCCAATAAGCACCTAACTTGTTCAATTCGACCACCAAACTAAGTATGGATAGGCCCTCTCGGGTCCCTAATCAATCTACCTAGCAAGAAGGGCATTTTAGCCTCTCAGCTTCACCTCTAGCATGCAAGTGACCGAAAGATCATTATGTAATCCGTTTGTTGAATATGACACCTTAAACTAGGGACACCAAGTTGTTAAGGTGTGGCCGAACATAATGTCCTACCTACACACCTGATTCTCAGCATGTATAGGCTACAAATACATTCATAACACTAGATTAAAATTCTATAAACACATGTCAAACCAAGCACAACTATCAAAGAGGAACAAACGATGAGATTAGATACATAAATATCCGAATCAAAACATTGTAGCTAGGCTCAACCAACCCTTGAGTCTATAAAACTTAGCTCATGCTTATAGCATGAGCTATACAAACAACAAAGTGTAAGAAAAGCAAGCCACGGCATCCAGTGCAGTCCACTTCAAGAGGATTCCTCCACCGGAGCCCGGATGGACCACTTTGCCTTCAATCGCCTTGATCGCCGCTCTCACCGCCTCCAAGTGTTCCCTAATGAATGAATGTTGTCAAACACTTCTAGGATAAATCTCCCTGTGCAATGTCGGGACCGCCCTCCAAGTTGTTTATGAGATACAAGAGATATAGGGGGCATCTCAGACATTGCACCTTCACTTGACCCAGTTTGGTAATTTGGCTTCAAAGTGTATCTTCGTTGCCTTTTCTGTATGCAATATGACAAGGGGTATCAGAGAGGACCCGTAGGGCTACATTTTGTTGAAATCCCAGGTCCTCCATCACTGTGGTTGGAGAGATACACGAGCTGAAAGGGGTGTCTTAGTCTTTGTGCTTCCTGTGGACCCGATAAAGATGAATCCCTGATATCTCGGTCTTCGCTGCCTCCTTTGTGTATATCATGTAAAGATAACCTGCAGAGGACTCGTGTATCTACCATCTGGTAAAAGGACAACACCGCCTCGACCTGGTCTGAGAAATCTCTTCACTGCAATGGACTGGAAGGACAATGCACCTTGCCTTTAACCGATTTGGATAAATCCCCTCAAACTCTATCTTCGTAGCATTTTGTGCTTATCTTGTATGAAACAGAGTTTTATAGGACTCCTTGGAGCGTGTCCCTATGAAAGGATGAGGCTGCCCTCGCTTTAGTTTGGACGTTAAGGATGTTGGAAGGGCAAACCCGAACATTCTCTCTCCTTGCTCAAAATGGCTAAGTTACTTTATGCACGGTTGGTTTCCCTTTTTCTGAATTGGCAATTGTTGGTCCCCTTGCCTCGTGTATGTATAAAAATACTATATCACACGTCCAAGCGTTGCACTTGACATATAGAACACATTTAGCACATAATTAATTGTAAAACAAGTGATTAGGGCATAATGAAGTGAAAAACATCAATCTAAATAAGCTCAAAACATGATATAAAATGAGCCTATCAACACCGCAAGCGAAAAAAATTATGGATGACACAAGAACATTGCAAGATGGGGTTTGAGGGTGGGGCATGGGGGTTTGGAGGGCGATGACTCCGGTAAACACAGTTCAGGTCATGCTCAATCAGGGAATATTCTAGTACGTACTTTATTGAACTTTGTACATCGGGAGATGATAACCCAACCATGTCGGGTTATTGATTCCAGGTACACGAAACTCACCTACTCTACTCTATTGGGTCAAGCAAAACTCTTAGTAAGAATTTGAAGTTCTGATTGAATGTGTGAAATATTTTTGACCGTAAAAGTCACCTACTTGACTCCTTTGAGTTACGAACGAATCTCGTTGGATTTCGAACAGACTCCTTAGTACAAATTTGAAGTTTTGTTTGATAAATTTTCTGATGTTATTTGATTTTTGTGAAATTATACACAGGCACGCATACTGACCAATGCACCTCAACTTATAGGTATTCCCACACACTTATAAGTGAACGTATATGACAAAGCGTACAAGGAATTAATGTGAAGGTGGAAGTGCGCCATTCCCTGCAAATGATAAGGGAGATAAAGGACTGGTAGAGTAAATAAGAGCTCACTCAAATTCGAGAAGTTGTTTTTGACATATCCTGGATTTGGACAATTCCTGGTGGTAACACCTGAATACGCTCCCGAGTAATTCACCTATTTCTTAATTCTTAGATGCATGGAAACAGCTAAGCCAATGGAGGGAAAACCAGTCCAGTTTGGTATCAATGAGTTTGCTATGTGGACTAGATTGAATTTCTCGAAGAATGCAGATTCGGATCCTTCAGTGCGGGACAATCGAATAAGAGATGGGTACTTCAAAAGAAGTGACTCGCTCATCTCATTAAAGAAATTCAAGGATCATAGGGAAATGCTTACCAATAAGGAGGATGATAAAAAGATGAAGAATAAAAATATAAATGTGATTGCTGACATGTTTGATGTGGCTGTCAAGCGACAGTTGTCCGAGGACAGAGTAAAAATTTCAATGTTATACTACTAGAGAGTTAGATCTAACAGGTGAGTGTGAGAAAAAAGTCATGACCTTGTTGTGGGCATTGTCAGTGTTATACTTGCTAGAGAGTAAGATCCTAACAGATGTGCGAGAAAAAAGTCTATCTATGGGACAATAACTCTTACTAGGAGACCATAAAGAGCATCAGCCTTAAAGACCTTAAGAAAAAGTACAATAAGTACCATGGGCGAAGCAAAAAAGATGGAAAACAACTTTCAACAAGCAATAAAAAGACCTACACACTAACAAGTTTTAAGTTTGCATTACATGTGAGTCTTTTGTCATTTCTTGGTGTTCTCGTGTACATAGTTTAACGTGAAAATGTACCTAAGAGGTTTGTGCTTTCCATAGAATGTTGGAGGTAATTTCAAAGCTCTCTTCAATATACGGTGAGTGTATAGTTTCTACCTTAAAGACGGTGGTGTTAGTGTGCCTTGTGTCTAACTTTTCCATTGTGATTGAGTTTCTAGGCAAGCCACACCAACATAAATGAGATTAGATATCATGTATGCTTCGTATTTATCTAGCTTTCACATACAAAATGATGTTACTCACTTCGTAGTCCATTTTGTCATCAATGAACCACAACTCTCAATATACATAGGAGCAAGAACTAGCTAAATTGGACTCAAACACACAAGAGAACTACATAACTCATTCAACAAGAAATCAAACACAATTATTTAGGGGTGAACAAATGGGAAAACGGTACGGGTATTGGCAATACCCGTTAACGTCCCGTTAAGTTTCGGTACCAAAAATTTGGTACCGGAACTGTCCCGAATATCTGCATTCCCGAAAAAATCGGGAATACATGTATCAATTCGGAATGGTAACGATTCCTTTCGGGATACTACCCAATAAGGAACCAAATCCCGATCCTAAATATTGAATTTCCTAAACCAATAAGGAACCGATAAGGATACAAAGCTACTGAAGTCTGAAATGAAAGAACAACATCCTGGGACGCAGAGTAGACACAAAACGTAGAGTCCAGAATAGACACAAAATGCAGGACTCCTTCCAACCTCAAAACGGAACCTTCAAAGTTCAAAATGGAACCAAGTAAACTGAAATATAAACTCCCCTGCCCTATTCATAAAACTGTCCACTTGCAATCAAAATATCAGACTAACTGTTATGGCTAATGAATATCAGACTGGCATAATCTATAATTGAAGAAATAGACTTGACGAGATCTGGAGCCGAGTGCCGAGAACAAGAAACAGAGCTAGACCAGAACAAATCCTTGTTGGAACAAACGGGACAAGAACTGTGACGGGAGAGTGAGAGTCGAAGCCGACCGAGACTGAGCGTGCGAGAGAGAATTAGAATTGAATCTGAAAGTCTGAAATGAATCGTGAAGCTCAAAACCCTTGACTTTTTCTTGTTCCTTTATTTTTTTACCTGATTATTTTTATTTTTTTAATTGAAATATTATCAGGTATATCCTGATAAGCCCACATGGTTCTCGGAACCATCTCGATACCTGATGGGAGTCAGATTTTTAGAATCGAAACCGTTCCATTTTCCCAAATTCCCGAAAATTTCGGGAAAATGATTCTCGGTTCTCGGTCTAAGCGGTTCCAGGACCATACCATTTGTCCACCCCTACAATTATTCATAAGAAATCAAGCTAGAACATTGTATCCGAATAATTGAACAAAAGAACAACATAGCTCGGCTCAACCGAGCCTTGAGCTTAGGAAATTAGCTCATGCTTGAATCATGAGCTAGAAAAGATACAAACTAAGCCGAAGGTTGAGCCATGAGCTACTTTGAAATCAGCTTCAAGAGGAATCGCCATCCAGAAGTTCCACGATGACCCTTATCTCTTGAATCGCCTTTCTCCCCAACATCGTAGCCTCCAAAGTGATAAGAATGAGAAGAGTAGAAGACTTATTGGGCAATCTCACTGTTAAAGGACAAGTCCTCCCTCCAAGCCGTTTGAGAGTTACACTCGATTCAAGGGGCATCTCGGACCTTGCAGCTTCACTTGACCCAAATTGGTAATTTGGCTTCAAAGTGTATCTTAGCCGCCTCTTTTGTGTATCAGGTGTATAGAAGAGTTGTTTAGGACTCTTAGGAATATGTCCATGTGAAATTATAGCTTGATACTTGTATGATTTGGGAGATACACAAGGTTGATAGGGGCAGCTGTGTCTTTGTACTTCATGTGGATCCGATAAAGATCAAGTCCTGATATCTCGTCCTTCACTGCCTTTTTTGTGTGCATCATGTAAAGGTCAGTTGTAGAGGACTCGTGTATATATCATCTTATAAAAGGACACCACCACCCTCCGCCTAGTTTGAGAGTTCTCTTCACTAGAAGGGACTGGAAGGACAATGCACTCTGATTTTATCCGATTTGGATAAATCACCACAAACTCTATCTTCACGGCTTTATATGCATATCATGTATGAAGAATAGTTGTAGAGGACTCTCTGGAGTGTGTCTCTGTTCAAGGACGAGGCTGACCTCGATCTGATTTGGATTTTATGGCTGTTGGAAGGGCAAACCCAAACATTCCCTCTTCTGGGCTCAAATGGCCATGTTGCTTTATGCATGATTGGGGTCTCTTTCTCGAATTTTCCACAAATGGTCCCCTTGGCTCGTGTATGTATAGAAATACTATATTACACGTCCAAATATTGCACTTGCCTACAAAACACAATTAAGCACATAATAAGGTGTAAAATGAGTGATTAAGGTACAATTCATTGAAAAACACTAATCTAAATGAGCTCAAAACATGTTATAAAATGAGCTCATCAACTACCCACACTTGAACGGTGCTTGTCCTCATGCATAAACTAAGTATAAGCTACCAGAGATGAGATCATGAAGCATGCATTCATGAACAAGATGATCAAGTTAAGAAGAGGTCATGCATAGTGTAGATATGTCTGGTTTGAGGAAAGGCGTAAACAAGCAATCAGATGCACCTTAATGGCTCATATGCACACTCTATTGTCAAAGCTAAGCACAAAGGTATTCCAATGAAGGGAAAAAGTCTAGGGAAAGGCAGTTTAGGATAAGAGAGGTATCATTTCATACTGTCTTGGATCATGTTTCCTTAACAGCTCCTAGATGTGTCACTTCTAGTCTATTTTCTACTTTCTCTAGAGGTAACTGAACTCTTCACCATCTTACCACTAACCTACTGCATGAGTCTTTGCAATAATCTCATACCAAGCCTCAACTCCATCTCACTCTTTCTTTTTGGGACAATGTTTAGGTGAGGGCTCCTCTCTTGATAGAGTTGGAACAGAATCAATGGCCTCTCACTTTTGGCTTAATTAGTACGTGGACAGTCCTCTGATGTCCACTCTGGATGAGAGATCATAGCAAATAACTACCCCTGACCCTTCCTCTTCGTTCATCTTCAAGCTTCTTCTTGATTTTTGATCTTTTTTTGTAGCTTGTATATGTTGGCTCGACTCTTCTTTATGTTGCTGACTCCTTTTGTGGGCTCCATGGATTTGCTCCAGGCCTCCTTCTAGATTTGAATGATAGGCAAAAGACTTCTTTTGATCAACTTAGGGATATTTTGAACTTCCTTTTCTTTCTTTTGTACCCCTTCTTCTTCTTTAATGGTGTTTGTTGTCTTCCTTTGCATACTTTCCTTAGTTTTCTAACTTCTTTTGGTTCAGCTCTCCATGTTCATGCTCGGGATGGATCTTATTTGATTTAGGGTTAGGACGTGTTCACCAAATCAACTCCTCCAGAACAGACCAGAAGCTGCTTCACTCCCTTCCCTCAATTAAAATTAAGAACACTACACTTGGCTTCAGAAAATCACTAAACTCATGCACTCCTCCAATCTTACCACAGAAAAGTCCATTTCTACCATCCAAATAGGCATAGATAAGCATTATAAGCCACAAACGGAAGCATGAACAAGTAGCACAAATCCATTCTAACATGTGTGAACTAGAAAGGCAAGAAATGGCAAGTGACTCAAAGCAAAAATTTGGGTCAGATTTCAACATGATAGAATAGGTTGAGCAGCATGAACAAAATCATTACAAGTAGCTCAGCTAAACACCCCACACTTATTTTTCACTTGTCCTCAATTGAATCAAGAAATCTGAAATCATAATAGTTATGCTCAAGGGGGTTGAAGCAATACAACCTGATAGGTAGTTGCTCAAATTGTAGGTTATGGCCTCTCTTGTAACTTGGTGCTCCGAGGGTCTCTCACCCACACTTGAATTGGGTTCACGACTTGCTAAATTGCATTCTACTAAAAAAGAGAGTTACAAAACTAAGAAAAAGTAACAAAAACGTAAAGATACCTAACTTGGGTTGCATTCCAAGAAGCTCTAAGTTTATAATCTCTAGATAGATGTCTTCTTGTGACTTCAACCTCCCAATCCTGGATCTATAGAGCACTTTGCTTCCCTGCTCGCCTTCAGATCAAAAACTGTCCTAAAATCCTTCTTCCATGGTTGCTTAGTTCCTAATTAGGGCCTTCTACTAGTGAACTTTTCCAAAGAGGGGGCCGTTCTGCCACGAACTCACTAACTCTTGGATCCCAAGTCCGCTTATCTTCGAATGGTGGCTTCCATTCAAACTTGATTGGGTCTCTGAGAGTACTATGCTTTTGTGGGAGTCTCTCTCCCAATGACTCAATATCTCTAGGGGCTTGAACAAGTGAACTTTTTAGAGGTGGGGACTGCTCACCCAAAGATAGAAACTTTCTGGGGTTCCAACTCTCCTAGCGGCCAGAATCTGATCATATTGTATCACTGCATCTTCTTGGAGAATTTCTGGGTCCTTGCTGGTCAAGCAGGCAAGAAGAGCATCCTTCATACATCCTAACTCTTGAAACAATGACTCCTCAATCATCTCAACGGCCTCACATTGATCAGGTTCAACAGTGAACTCTAAGGGCAATCTCATAGAGCGGGATACACTAAAACACACCTCTTCATCTTCAAACCTCAACTCCAGCTCTCCCTTTCTTGAATTAATCAATGCACTTCCTGTTTTCAAGATGGGTCTTCCTAGAATGATAGGAACTTCCTTGTCTTCCCACCATGTCTAAGATAACAAAATCAACTGGAAAATAAAACTTATCTACCTTCACCAAGACATCTTCCACTATTCCCCTCGGCTTCTTCAAAGATTTATCAGTCATTGGGAGTGTAATACCAGTGGGCTAAGGCTATCCAAGACCTAATCTTTGTGAGGTGGAATATGACATTAAGTTGATGCTTGCACCAAGACCACATAGAGCTCTTTTGAACAACTGATTCGTAATAAAACTAGGAATCGTAAAGCTCCTCGAATCAACCAACTTAGGAGGAATCTGCTTGCTGAGGATAACATAACACTCAGCAGTCAAAGAATAGTTCCTTCATCATCCACTCTTCTTTTGTGTGTAAGGATATCCTTCATGAACTTTACATACACTGGCATCTTCTGAAGAGCTTCAGCGAATGGAATGTTGATTTACAGCTTCTTGAACACTTCTAGGAACTTTCTGTACTTCTGGTCTAACATAGGCTTGATCAGCCTATGAGGATAGGGGGCCTTATTTAGAATTTCAGGGGTAATCTCTACCTCTTCCCACTTGTCCTTCTTCTTCTGTCTAGGCTTGTTCTTCCCCTTCTTTTGAGCAGATTGCTCAACTTCTTTCTCTTTTTCACATGAGGAGACAACAACTAATGGTAACTGTGACTCTTCAATCTCACGACTAGATCTTAATGTGATTGCCTTGCAACTCTCCTTCATCCGTGCTGCCAACTAACCCACTGTATTTTTCAACTTCTTCAAAGACACCTTCTGACCATGTATCTCAGCTCTGGTCTCAGTCATGAAGTTCATATTTTGTTGAGCAAGCTGTAGCAATATGTTTTGATTCTTATCCAACTTGTCTAGAGTTGCTGCATGCTTCTGGGATGAATCCTTCAATGCAAAAATAGACTTGGGGTCATGCCAGTTGTTGAAGTGGTGATTACCTCCACAAAGATCACAGGTAGGCTGACAGGCTACATAAGCTTGTGGATGGTGCTGAAGTCTAGTACTAGGCAGTAACTAATCAACTTAGATGTCAAGGCATTCAGGGCTGCAGCAAGGGTGTCACCTTGGTTCACACTCTGCACTTCTCTTTGAGCTAGCTTCTCCACATGCCGTTTGTAACATTTTGAGCTAAGGTCTCCAGAAGAGCAAATGCTTGATTGTAGGTCTTTTGCATGAACATCCATTTGCAATAGAATCCACATCCCTATGGGTATGGTGATCCAAGCCTAAGTAAATGACTTGGATTTGCCTCCAATGCTATAGACCATGGTGTGGACAGTTCCTCAAAAGACCCTTGAATCTCTCACATACTTCATAGATATTTTCCTGTGACCTCTGTCTGATGGATTGGATCTTTGTCAAGATCATAGCAATTGTGGATGGCAGAAAGAAATGAGTTAGGAAGGCTCTCCTCAACTCCGCCCATGTTTTGATGGAATCAGGTAGCAAACTGTATAGCCACTCCCTTGCTCTATCCTTGAGCAAAAATGGAAATAGTCTCAACTGAATAGCCTCTTGATCCACTCCATGGATCTTGACTGTGTCACATATCTCTAGGAAGGCATCCACATGAGAATAAGGGTTGCTGGTCTCAACTCTTCCATAAATAGAATGAGACTTCATCAATTGAATTAGGGATGACTTCAGTTCAAAATTGTGAGCCACAATAGGAGGTCTTTTGATTGCAGGGAGAATCTCTCTGACCCCAGGCATAGTAAGTGCCTCTAGTGGTAGATCATCATCACGAGGAATAAGACCTTGATTCTCCATCAGTTCTGGTTGATCAAAATAAGCTTCCTCTTCTTCCTCAAAATTAGAATCTTCTCCAATAGTTTCCTCTTGAAAAATAGGTTCAAATTTGTAAGCTCTCCTCCAAGTGATTACTCAAGTGTATTATGAGAAGCACCAAGTTACTGCCTCTTATACCACCTGCACAAGCGAATAGAGAAGTGAAACACAAGATAACAAAAGTAAAACAAAAATGGTTAACAAAGACATGTAGCTGCAAACTAAGCATGTCAAGAGGCGCTACTCCCCGGCAACGACATCAAAAACTTGATGGACAAAATGTACTCATGCAAGTTCGCACAGTCTCAAGTAGTAGCTTTACGGGTAAGTAGAGTTCATCTTCCAAAGGAGTAGGTTCTAGACATGCATAAATCTACAATCAATTTTAGGGTAACCAAATATAGGGGGTGTGGATCCACTAATCTACTAATGAACTTAAATGAAACTAAACTAAATGAAACTAGAGAAGTATAGCTCAAATGGTGTCAAAGCATTCAACCTAAACAAGCAATAGATTCAAAGGGTGATCACAATGAGAGGGGTACTCAAGGCCATGATATTTTGCCTAACTATGTGTTCATGCATTGTTAAACGTGGTCAATATCTAACTTAATCAGTTTAGAACCACGAGACTTCAATGCAACTAGCACTCTATCGAGATACTAGCCACTCTAGACCTCAGCCCAAGGAAGTCATAGATCTCAACCTCAACCAGGGGTGTTGGTAACTTTAAGAGCAAGAAGTGGACTATTCTTTCATATAACACCACAAGTTAGGGGTGTTATACCCCATGGACGGTGGTGTTAGTGTGACTTGTGTCCAACTTTTCCCTTGTGATTGAGTTTCTAGGCAAATCACTTCAACATAAATGAGATTAGATATCATGTATGCTTCATATTTAGCTAACTTTCACACACAAAATGATGCTACTCACTTCATAGCCCATTTTTTCATCAATGAACCACGAGTCTCAACATCCATAGGAGCAAGAACTAGCTAAAAAGGACTCAAACACACAGAAAACTAAATAACTCATTCAAAAGGAAATCAAGCACATTCATTCATAAGAAATAAAGCTAGAACATTGTATCTGAATAATTCAACAAAAGAACGACATAGCTCGGCTCAACCAAGACTTAAGCTTAGGAAATTAGCTCATGCTTCAAGCTTGAGCAAGATAAGATACAAAATAAGCCGAAGATCCAGCCATGAGCTCCTTTGAAATTAGCTTCAAGAGGAATTGTCAGCCAAAAGTTCCACGATGACCCCTATCACTTGAATCACCTTTCTCCCCAACTTTGCCTCCTCTAAAGTGATAAGTGTAAGAATGAGAAGTGTATAATACTTCTTAGGCAAGCTCCCTATGAATGGAAAAGTCTGCCCTCCAAACCGATTGAGAGTTACACTCGATACAAGGGACATCTCGGACCTTACAGCTTCACATGACCTAAATTGGTAATTTGGCTTCAAAGTGTATCTTAGTCGCCTCTTTTGTGTATCATGGGTGTAGAAGAGTTGTTTAGGACTCTTAGAACGACGTTCCTATGAAATTACAGCTTGATCCTTGCAGTGGTTTGAGAGATACACAAGGTTGAAAGGGGCAATTGCATCTTTGTACTTCCTGTGGACCCAATAAGGCTCAAGTCCTGATATCTCGGCCTTCGCTGCCTTTTCTATGTGTATCATGTCAGATCAATTGTAAAGGACCCATGTATCTATCATCTTATAAAAGGACAACACCGCCCTCTGCCTGGTTCAAGGGTTCTCTTCACTGTAAGGGACTGGAAGGGCAATGCATTCTGATTTTACCCGATTTGGATAAATCCCCTCAAACTCTATCTTTGCATATTTGTATGCATATCATGTACGAAGAAGAGTTGTAGATGACTCTCTGTAGCGGAGCGTATCTCTGTGCAAGAATGAGGTTGCCCTCGATTGGGTTTGGATTTTATGGATGTTTGAAGGGAAAACCTAAACATTCCCTCTTCTTGGCTCAAATGGCCATGTTGCTTTATGCATGGTTGGTGTCTCTTTCCCGAATTGGCCACAAATGGTCCCCTTGGCTCGTGTATGTATAAAAATCCTATATTACATGTTCAAATGTTGCACTTGACTGACAAAACACAATTAAGCACATAATAAGGTGTAAAATGAGTGATTAGGGCATAATTCATTGAAAAATACTAATCTAAATGAGCTCAAAACATGATATAAAATGAGCTCATCAGGCCCCAGGATAAATGACTCGGCATGGCGATGAGCATGATTGCATAGCCCTGTATACACCTTACACATCCTATATGTCGAAGTTAAACAGCGCATTCACCTGAATACACATTGTTGGGAGAATAACAGAGTAGTTTCCGAGAGAGTCAGTCCACGTTCACGAGGCCATTCACAATGCTCATCGGTGTGTCGTCATTTCAGTGCATTTTAGATATCGCATACAAGATTCAACAACTCATTTAGAATTCTCATTTATATGTAGACTGGGTACACCATGCATGCCGGGATGCAATGATCTTTGTATAAAGGGTCATGCACTATTGTCTAGTTCCAAACTACCAGTTTTTTTAATTTATATCACAGACTGTTATTTATTCAATCCTAAAACCTTTGAGGGGAGAGAGTGAAATGCAATATATGGAGGATATTGTGAAAGTGTTAGACATTCAGGATGATCAGATTAGTGCATTGGTGAAATGGTTTGAGGATAAGGCATTCTTTGCCGATGACTACGACAAAAAATACAACGACATACTCTCTCTAGAGCAATTAGATGATCAATCCACAGCGGTGGGGAAGTTCTTTGACTTCCTACAGCCATCTCACCTAATACCAAAAAACTCAAATTAACTCTACCTCCAAACACCACGTAAGAGATCGAACCAAATAATTTGGACCTTGAAACTTCATGACGAAATCCAATCTCCAACAATGTAACTTCATATAAGAGAAATAACTTTGTAAACATCTCTCCAATAAAATAAGGGAAGAAATCAAAACAAAATTGATTGAAACATAAAATAGAAATGGAAAGCAATGATGAAGTTGATTAAACTAATATCGAAGAACTCAATTGACCTTACTTTAACTTTTCAAGTCAATTACTATTGGGGTCTGGGTCCATTTCCGTTTGGCCAGGTTTTCGTTGGGCTGGGTTGAAATTTGGGCGGGGAATCCTAATAGCGGAGTGTTGTTCCCAGGGTTCAAGATTCTAAGGATTGGTGTGATCTATGTGATGAGGCTGAGGCTAATGGTAGTTGGGTCGGGGGTTAGAGTTGTTTTGTTGGGTTGGATATGTTCTACAGGTGGGTTCGGGGTTGTTTTTAGATAATCTTGAGCGGACCAAGTAGTAGGTCAGGTGGGGGTGGTGAGGTTATTTATTTGGACCCAGGTTGGATCCATGAGCGGCTCTTGGTGGTGTCTTTTGTTGTCGATTGCCTTGTTTGTTTGCCCTTTTGCAGTCCGGACAGTCTTACGTTTATTGGTCTTGCTGGATCCTGCAAAATTGGGATCTCGTAGTTAAAGCTAGAAGGGTCGCTATTAAAAATATTTTGTACTGCTTGCTGCTTGTCGGGCGAGCATTCCTGGTTCTCTTCGGGGTGCTCCCTTAGGATATTGAAATGGGATGATGTAGCTATTGAGGCTTTTGAAGTTTGGGGCCCAAAGTTTTTTTTACAGTGGGATGCTTTGACTTTTCAAACCGCCTCTACCCAACGTGTGAGGCTGGGATTGATGTCTTTTCCTTTTTTCGGTGAGTAGCCAAGCGCCTTGGCCAGAGAGGGATGGTAGCTTATTGATGGATAGCTGTAGTCTCTGATTGCTGGCGTATTGCTATTGTTACCCCCTTATTTGGTTTCGTGTTAGCCATTGGGTCATTTTGGGATGCGCAACAGTCGGGTTGGTGCTGGTGTGGTGGTTTCCAGCTTCGACGGCAGTCATTATACTCTGGTAGACCCGAGGTGTTACTGGGTGCCTGGCGATTTAACGATCACATGTGTGTGCAGGTTTCACTTAAGTGGCCATATTGCCCACAGTTATAACAGATGTTGTAAGGATCTTCATATTGCACTGCATGTGGTACTCCATCAATAATCAGCTTAGGCACCAACAGGTTGTTTAAATCTATGAAAACTATCTTTGAGAATTGACCTCGATCTGCCTACATCGTATTTTCATCTGCTTGAAGAAAGCTGCCAATTGGGTGGAAAATCGCTCAGAGTAGATCCTTTTGGAAGAAATCTGGGGGGAGACCATGGATACAGGGCCATATAGGCACAGATGATAGTTTCCTCTCTTTTGTATTGAAATTCCAATCCTATGGATGGATATGAAGGTATTGACCCAGGACTAGTCGCAAATGTAAGCTTATGAGAAATCTGTTTTTGAAAAGTAATCTTTTAAAAAAAAGAATTGCAAATGTAACCTTATTCTTTAAAAATAAATCAAAATCGAATATATTTAAGTTTAGCATAATTCTAAACTTTCACCTAACGTAATAACACCCATTCCCGTCATCCCCAACTATCGTTACAGTTTTTCGTTCGTTGGAAAATACAAATCAATATTTTTCTTATATTCTCCCCCATTCTAGGCTCAATTTTTCCGGAAACACATTCAAAGAGATCGAGGGAGATCGAGAGACCGAGAGCATCAACAGGTGCAGCGTGAATAGGGAGGATCTAATCTGTGTTCTATTTTTGAAAGGGCATTTGATTCTGAATTCTAGCTGATTTATAGACAGGATTATTTAGTTCTCGGTATGAGTCATGCATTTTGGTGTGAGAATTTCAATTCCGTGATTCGAACATTCTTTCTTTGAGTTAATTCAGTCAATTTGTTTTCAAGAATACACGCCGCGGCCTGCGTTCGGTCACCCGACACCTTTTAGTTGTGATTGTCGTGCTTGGTCGAGTACCCCGACTCCTTGATCTAATCCGTATTCCATTTTTGAAGGTGCATTTGATTCTAAATTCTTGCTGATTTATGGACATGATTATTTAGTTCTCGGTATGGGTCTTGCATTTTTGTGTGAGAATTTCAATTCCGTGATCCAAACGTTCTTTCTTTGAGTTAATTCAGTCGATTTGTTGTCAAGAATATAGGCCCCAGCTTGCGTTCGATCACCCGACATCTTGCAGTCGTGGTTGCATGTAAGCTCGACGTCAACGAGACAGAAGTCGTGATGAACATTCAGGCCAAGTCACCTTGTGTAGATGCGTTTGCAGCAA
>JAOYMZ010012198.1:0-20731 GCA_025802335.1 Pinguicula primuliflora
ACATGGCAACTCCCGGGATTATGGGAACATCTAATCCCGGGAGATAATGGGGGAAGATTTGGTCAATCTTCCCCTAAATGCCCATAACTAACAAATTCAATAAAAGTCTCATAGTTCTTCCTTATACCCAGAGCCTAGTGTTGATATGCTGAGATTTCTGTGTGAATCTACATATAGGAATACAGCCCTCCTATAATGTGGAAGGAGGAAAAATCGACACCCCTTACATAACACTTAGGAATCCTCATGATAAAGTAAGATGTCAGCAACCAGGGGCACACATTACTCTGCATCAACCCTCGGATGTTTTATTGAGCGCACTGCTTCAAGATGCAACTAGGAAAATATATAAAAGGACTCTCAAAAATCAGGGATGAAAGTCCGCACCTTCAAGGATAAATGAAGACCTACTCTTACTAATATCAAAGTTGTAATCTTTTTCTATTTTGGGCAATTATTATGTAAACTAAACTTTTGATAGAGGTGGACGGCCGCCCAATAAAATAAAATTAAAAAAAAAAAAAAAGTAAGATGTCAGCCACTAGAATGACTCCTAATAACCACTGAGTGAATAGGAAAAGTGAGCAGACTGGTACAGAATCCGAAGTTCAGCCCAGTTGTGAATTTGGTTTGTAAAACCAGTATGTGCGTGTTGCAACTTACAGGATGTTGGGGTCGAAACCACAACTCGTTAAACGTGATTGATATTTGGAAGGTGGTTAAAAAAAATTTTAAGGCCGTAGGTAGGCGAACATGACCCAATATTTTTTGACACATTGTTTTTCAATTGTGTTAATTTCAAAGCAAGAATTTTCCCTTCAACGTGTTAAGGAGTTAAGGTCGGTTAAAAGATACAGATGTGTGGAATGGCAGTAAAGTGGTAATTTCATGTGAATTAGGGTTATTATTTTCTGTGTGCCTACATGTAGGGGCGTTCATAAGGTCGATTGACTACTATTTCTCTTACGGAATGGAATATTTGGTTAGACACGATAATACTAGGTGTTGTGAAACTACGTCGAATTGTGATTTAGAATTTGTGCTTTGATATGAGCTTGTATTGGGAATTCCACGCCTAATGCACTACTTTGGACAGGATATGGCGGGCAAAAGGCATGGACGATCCCCAACTGTTATCGAGGGACCAAATCCCCAGCCGGGGAGTGAAGGAGTTGCGCCAACCCCTATGGCGAATACACCTCCCGTTGCCGTGAGTGTACCGACTACCACTGTGAATGTACCCCCGCTGCAGTGAATGCAATTCCCGAATTGTCTGCCGATGTCATAAGGGCCTTGAATGCTTGGGTTAGTTTCCAAAATTAGATGGTCGGCCTTCGGGTGGTCAACAGCCAGCCCCCATAGATGGAAGGTTGGCCGTGAGTCTTAGGACGCAATGCACAGCTTTGAAAAAGATGCATATGGCCACGTTTGAGGGGGATAAAGGACCGGAGGAAGCAATAAAATGGATGGAGGCAATGGAGAAAGGGCTGAAAATATCAGAAACTCCAGAGACTCTCAAAGTGGAGGTAGCAACCGCATTTGAGGGGACGGAGCCTCGAAGTGGTGGGGCAGTGTGGCCACGGGACTTGAAAGCCACGGACCTATAACGTGGAATATATTCTGCGATGCATTTTCGCGGTACTTTATTGCACTGGGATGGCAGACTAAACAAATGGTGGCCTTTGATCAATGCTCGCAGCGCGTGGGGGGAGGCTGTATGACAGTTTAACAACCGATTCCATGCCTTGGGGAGGTACTCCCCGATTGTGATGGATAACCCGACATTGTAGCTACATCGTTTCCGACAGGGACTACTGAGCATGGATAGGATGGCACTTACTGGGGTCCTCACTACCAACTTTGATGTGTTGTTGGATGCGGCCGTCCGGGTGGAAGAAGAAATTGAGCGGAGAGAAGGTAATGCCAAGCGTCAGCGGGGGAATGATACACGGGTGCCAAATACCCAGGGACCAGCAAGAAACTTCTCTACTTGGGGTGCGGCTCCTTCGCAACCACCCACTACCTCTGGAGATTGGGCTAACCGGCATTATTTTACTTGCGGCCAACGGGGCCATGGCCGTGCTCGCTGTACCTTGAACCAACCAAGCCTAATCAGTTGAATTGGTGGAAACCCACATCCATCGTCGCCGCGACCATTGGCTGCTATTGGCACGAGACCACCGATGGCACCAGGACAGGCACGTGTATTTTCTATCACCCACGAACAGGCAGATAAGCTGGAGACAATTATAACAGGTAATTTAAACGTTTAAGGGTGCTGGGCCTTTACATTATTCGATAATGGTGCCATGCAGACTTTGATATCTCAGGATTTTGTTAGTAGAGTAGGTGCTCCAAAGTCTTGGTTACCAGTGCACTATCTTATAAGTTCACATGCAAATAAAACCCTACTGGCCACCCATGGGGTGAATCGGTGTTCGGTTTTGGTAAACGAGCAAGAACTCATGACAGACTTCTTGGTAGCCGACATCTGAGACTTTGACATAATTTGAGGCATGGACTGGCTAGCCGCCAACCATGCAAAAATTGATTGTCGAGCGAAAAGCATCCATTTACAAATCTGTGGGAAGCCATCAATACATTATTATGGTCAGACTGTGGATAAGCCGGGCGGTAGCACGACTCTTTTTTTCGTAGCTCAGGCTCGACGCCTGATCAAAAAGGGCCACGAGGTCTTTCTTGTAGCCCTGGCTAGCAAAGAAGTGAAGTATGAAAGCACGCAAGGGATCCCCGTAGTGGAAGAGTTTGAGGACGTGTTTCTCGAAGAGCTGCCCCAACTGCCACCGGACAGAGCAGTAGAGTTTGGTATTGATCTAATCCCAGGAGCAACCCCAATCTCTAAGGCACCGTACTGGATGGCTACACCAGAACTAATAGAGTTGCAATAACAACTACAGGAATTGATCGATTTGGGGCAAATAAGGCCAAGTGCTTCACCATGGGGCGCCCCTGTCCTTTTCGTTAAGAAAAAGGACGAGAGTTTGCGATTGTGCATAGATTACAAGGAACTCAACAAAGTAACCATCCAGAATAAGTATCCTCTTCCACGAATTGACGATTTATTCGACCAATTATCGGGGGAAGTTGTTGGGATTGTATAGGGTTTTTTGATTTTGCTCGTTCTTTTAAGAAATTGGTTGAAATGATTGAAAAGGGAAATCATGGTGAATTTCGTGTGTTCGTTTTAATTCAGAATCCTATTGTTATTGATTTGTGTCGAGTTTGTGGAATAGGGGTGAATCTTCCTTCGTCCCTGGAAAGTTAAATTCTAAATGCATACAGTTAGTTAGGTCTTTTGGGAACCTTACCTGTTTTCTATGTGTGAACAAATGAACGGAGTCATAGTGTGAGATTGAGCCTAGACAGCTCCGAGAGTTGGCTTTCGAGCCCGGTATTTGGAGAAATAAATCACAGGGTCAAAAATGGTGCAACTAGCAAGGAAAAGGTGAAGCTTATAAGAGATAACTTACAGAAGGCGCAGGACCAGCAAAGGAGTTGGGCAAATCTAAAACGAAGGCCAGTTGAATTTGATGTGGGTGATAAGCCATATCTCAAGGTGTCGCCGACCAAGGAGGTAAATCGTTTCGGTAAAGAGGGAAAGTTAGGGCCAAGATACATTGGGCCTTATGAGGTGCTTGGACAGGTCAGAGAAGTATCCTATCGCCTGGCACTACCCCCCACCCCTGTCCAGGGTACATAATGTATTTCATGTGTCCCAACTACGAAAGTATGTTGGAGATTCAAGCCACGTTTTGGAGATAGAACAATTTCCGGTGACAGATGAGCTTACTCGAGAAGAGGGACCTGTAAAGATACTTGACACAAAGGTAGTCAACTTAAGATCACGTCAGATACCTTACGTGAAAGTGCAGTGGTCAAACTACGGTGAGGAGGATGCCACCTGGGTGACCGTAGCGCATATGCGTCGAGAGTATCCTCGGCTATTTTCCAGTTTCGAGGACAAAACTTAGTTCTAGGGGAGGAGGGTGTAATGGTACGTAATTTCCGAACTCTACACGAAAGGGATGTTCAATTATCGTAAATCGTGGTGAGGTGGTTTATTGTAATATAAATCAAGTTCTTAATTAAACAGGTTATCGTCAAGTGTGATTCTACCTAAATTATACTATGGGCATATATGTGTATATATGTATAATTATAATAAAACCCGGACACTTATGTACGTAATACACATATGTATATGTATATTACACATATAATAATTATATGTATTATTATAATTGTTAATAGAAAATAAAATAAAAGGGGCAAATCGATCAGGACAAATCCCCCGTCTCTAAATCCTTATTGCCGAGTTCAATGGAAAGGGGAAGAAAGGGAAATTGGGAGTGATGAATTCTAACCCGGAGATGGACCGATTGAGGATGGGGAACGACGGGATTGGGAGTTATTACTCTTAATCGCCGCAGCTGTTTGTATAACCGAAGGAAGAGGAGAGATTACTTCATAAATAGCGCAACAATTGTGTTGGAGACGACGGTTAGAAAACGGATGGAATCGGAGTATAAGTACACCATGAGGAAGGAAAGGAAGCTCACTACCACCATATCGTTCACTATAAGCAATAGAGTGGAAGAGCGGGAATTGAAAGTTGCTGAAGAAGAGGAAGAGGAAATCTTCAACGACAATGGTAAGAATTGTGGGGTATAAAGGGATTGTATAGGGGTTTTGAAGTTGATTAACATCCTGTATCGAAAACTCTTCTATTTGTTTCATTTTAAGCTTGATAAGGAAGTTTAGACGTTTTTGGAGAGAAATCGATTCCTTGTAAAATTATTCAACGGCTTGTGCTGGTTTCCAAATAAGAAATTTTACATGCTCTTAAATCACCGGAAAGAGAATTGGTATGATTCTTAGGGGAGGAGTTGTTTTTAACTCGTAAGGTGCATAATGATTAGTTTTCCTTATGTACTCATGGTATTTTGATTTGTGAGCATGAAAATTAGTAGTATTGGTGAATGAGATGAATTAAATAATGATTTTGATGGAACGAAAATTCTGTTATGTGTTGTATGAAATCTTTGGTGAGGTTAATGAGCTAAGGCTCAAGAGTGTTTTTGTGAGGTTAAGCTTTGCTTAGAGAGTTGGCTTCGGCCCGAGAGTTTATGGCAGTTGGATCCTTGGCCAAGAGAAGTACTCTTGGTCCCTTGAATTGCCCGAAGAGCAGTTTGATGAACATGATATGTGATGGGAAGTTGAACTCTTATGCTACTAAATCGGGATGGTATTGTGGTAAGGTCTTCAACTCTGGCGTTAATAAAAGAAAATCTGCTAGGTACCATAATTGTCCTTAAAATAATGAGCTTTAACGGGTTTTAGTGATCTTCTTGTTGGTAAAGTTATAAATAGGATTTAAAACCTTATTTTCATATTCTACGGTTTCTTACTGGGCTTGTGAAGCTCATGATACTATATTTTTCCACAGAGCCAGGGCAGAATCTGGATTTTTGTGGAAACTGAAGCTGCTGTTACAAGTTGTTTCCTAACCATGCTATTATGTCTAGGGTCAGAATAAAGCTGTTGTTGATGGGTTCATGTTCTAAAAACTTCGAGTCTGTTTATTTTCGAATCTACATGTATCAACTTTGTGTGAGTGGAGAATCTTTTAAAATAAATTCTGGTTTCTGTTAGTAATTCTTACATGTTCAAGGCACGAAAATTTGGTGCTTTTACATTTTCGTGTGGTGAACTTCAATGCAGTGGCTGATCGTTTTCAGGTGTGCAGAAGCAGTACAGGTTTCCATTTTTGAGATAGTAACTTTTATTTGTTCAACTCAAATCCTGACAGTAATTACAAATTTTCTATAGCTAAACTAGGGAACTACTTTGAAACTTTTCCAGTTCTTTCGTCTTATTTCTTACCGAGCCTAGTCAGCTCATGGATATTCAATATTCCACCCTTTCAGATCCAGAGCAAGGGCAGGATTAGCGGGGGTTGCTGAAGTTGCTGGCCTTTACCTGTTCTGAAACTTATGTTGCAGTTTTCATTAGCACTTTAAGGCTAAAATTTACTGTTATGCTATGAATCATGTTATAACGGTTGAATTGTTGTTTTTCCCCTTTTATCACTTCGGTTTGGAACACATTTGAAGAATGGTAAAGATTATGTATGAACCATTATTTTAAGACTCTGTGTGAACTTGGTTTCACTCCATGTGTTTCGTATTCGATAAATTTGGGGCCATTACAAAATTGATCCACGCGGAACTCCCAGTAGCGGGGCAGATCGTCACTGATGACAAAGTAATTGATTATATTGCCGGAGGACTCTCTCCCACCTTCCGGATGTTTGTTCCCCACATCTCATTTGCACGGCGGCTCGCTAATCTATCCCTTGAGGACTTCGAAAGTGAATTGCTGATGTACGAATCCCTTATTGCCATTCCTGAGACACCTGAGCCAGACGTTGTTGCACTCTAGTCGAGCAAAGACACGATAGAGTACGATGACCCAGCACAGTTTTGAACTTCATTTCGAGGCGGGCGTGGCAGATTTGGCAGCAATGGTCGATTTGGGAGCAGTGGAAGGTATGGTGGACGATCATACGATCGTGGGCATTTTGTTTCTGGTGGTAACAGTCACTATTTGACCGATTATTCTTCTCTCCGCCGTTCATTCACCGAACCGAGAGAGCAGCTGCGGTAGGGTGAATCAGGACATATTGATTCACGATATCCTAAACCTCCTGGGCCTGGACCGACAGGGATTGCATCCAACCCGCACAGGGAAAATTCTCAACAGCATGGCTCTTTATCCATAGGAAGTCAGACTCATTATTCGCAGCCGAACCCATATGCATGTCAAATTTTTGGAAGAGCCAATCATTCCGCATTGGACTGTTTTAATCGTATGGATCACACTTTTCAGGGCCGACATCCCCTTGCAGAACTTATGGCCATGGCTGCCCAATCTAGCAATTCAATCAACACTGGACTATGGTTTGCTAACTCTGGAGCCAATAATCATATTACTAATGATCTGACCAATCTTTCTTTGCAGGAACACTATTCAGGAGGAAACGAGGTTGCTTTAGGTAATGGAGAGTCTCTAAAAATCAAACACACTGGGTCATTACATTACAAAACCCCGTATGGTCCCCTTACACTTTCCAATGTTCTTCGTTGCCCTGATGCCTTTGCAAAATTATTTCCTGTGCATAATTTTTGTTGGGATAACGATTGTTTCTTTGTACTCACGAAATTTGGTTATCTTTTGAAGGATAATCGAGCGGGGAGGATGCTCCTTAGGGGCCTAGTGTCAATGGGCTTTATATAGTGGACCTGTCCGATACCTCCTCAAGCCTTAAATGTGCATTGACGGGTATGGTTGGTGTGAAGGCATCATTTAATAATTGGCATGAAAGATTAGGTTACTCTGCCGCTCCAATAGTTAGTCATTTAATTCAGCTCAATAAATTGTCTGTCTCAGGATCTAGTAGCTTAGATTTTTGTGAAGCATGTCAGTTAGGCAAGAGTAAACAGTTGTCGTTTTCCTCTTCTGCACGGTGCTCTCAGTTTCCATTAGACATAATTCAATCTGATGTATGGTCTGCTTCTGTCCTTTCAAACACTGGTTTTCGATATTATGTAATCTTTATTGACGATTTTTTGCAGTTTTCATGGATATATCCACTTATTCATAAATCTGATGTTTTTAAATGCTTCATAGAATTTAAAGCTCTTGTGGAAAATCAATTTTCCAGAAAAATCAAACAATTACAGAGTGACGGTAGTGGTGAGTACGTGTCTACTACATTCAAATCCTTTTTGACCAAACATGGAATCATGCACCGCATCACATGTCCACACACAACACAACAGAATGGAGTGACAGAACGTAAACATCCTCATCTAGCTGATATGAGTTTATGTCTATTAGCTAGAGCATATATACCTCGCACTTATTGGCCTGATGCTATATTTACAGCAAACTACATAATTAATCAATTGCCCACACCACTTCTTGATTATGAAAGTCCTTTTTTGCTACTCTATGGCACCACACCTGATTACTCATTGTTTAGAGTCTTTGGATGTGCATGTTATCCTTTACTACGTCCCTATAACACTACAAAGTTCATGTCGCAGTAAAAAATATGTCTTCTTAGGGTACAACACTCAGTATAAAGGATATAAATGCTATGAACCTCTAACTAAACGAGTCTACATATCCCGTAATATCATTTTTGATGAGAGGAGTTTTTTGGGTATTCTGGATCTGGCCCATTGTCCGACCTCTGCAGGCAAGTCTTCATTTGTCCACCTGCCTTCCTCAGGTATCCTTATTTTATCTGTACACTCACATCTATCTGACTTGTCTCGTGTATCGTCTAGTTTGGACACTATACCATCGGTCAATGGCACCTCAGCTCGTGGTATGCCATCAGGCCTTGACTCACCTGTTGCTGCACCACCTTTGACCGATGCTACAGTGTTACCCACCACTCCGAACGTGCCATGTGGTGCCTTAGTCGACTTGAACACCCTAGCAGATCCTGCTCCTGAGATATCAGATAGTATGTCTTTGGGCCTTGACCTAACTGCTGACTCGGGATCATGCGTGCGCCTAAGGGAGTCCATCGACTCTGATCCACCATGTGACACCTCAGGTATGGAGGTCCTTTCACCAACCCAGTCATCTTCTTTAGGACCTTGTAGTTACATTATCCCTCATAATTCTTCATGTTCTGTTACTCGTAGTCAAACTGGTTCTCTCAAATCCTAATCATTCTCTAATTTTCATATGCATTTTGTATCCAAGTATCGTATATGTGCTCCAACCAGTGTGCAGATTCCTCAAGAACCCACCACTTACCTACAGGCCAAGTCCTCTCTGAAATGGTGTGCCGCTATGAAGGAGAAATATGATGCATTGAATGCTAATTCTGCTTGGTCTCTCTGTCCCAGACCAGCACATCATAACATTATTCGGGACAAATGGGTCTACAAGATCAAAATCAAGTCTGATGGCTCTGTTGAATGATACAAGGCTTGGTTAGTGGCACGCGGCTTTGAGCAAACGTATGGTCTTGATTATGAGGAGACCTTTAGCCCAGTCATTAAACCATCTACCATTCATATACTGCTCGGTCTGACATTACAGTTCAATTGGTCTACTCGACAGCTCGATGTCTCTAATGCTTTCTTGAATGGTGCTATTCTGGAGGAGGTATATATGGAGCAACCAGTCGGGTTTATCTCATCTACTCATCCCGATTATGTTTGTCGCTTGCATAAAGCTCTCTACAATCTTTGGAAGGAACCTCGTGCATGGTATGCCACATTATTCAGCAGTCTCCTTTCATATGGCTTCCAATGCCCCCAGGTGGATACATTCCTATTCACATTTCACAAGTCAGATGTCCATATTTATGTCTTTGTGTATGTTGATGATATTTTGGTCACTAGTACACATGGGAGTGTGATTCATTCATTCGTCAGATGCCTGCAGTCTCAGTTTAAGCTCCGTGATATGGGCAAGCTCAGTTACTTCTTGGGGATGCATGTGACTGGGACACTACAGGCATGCATGTCAGCCAAAGCAAATATATCCATGAGTTGTTAGAGAAAACAAAGATGCTTGGAGCTAAACCAGTGTTGTCACCTTCCGCCACTAACACTCGAACCAAGGATTTAATAGGGGATCCTCTCTCTCCTGCCGAGATTACTATCTACCGAAGTACAGTGGGGGATCTCCAGTACTGCACCCTTACTCGTCCTGAGATTGCTTTTCCAGTTAACCAATTTTGCCAATATCTCCAGCAGCCCTTCTCTTGTCACTGGCAAGCAGTCAAACGAATACTTCATTATCTCAAGGGGTCCATCACTCATGGTCTTTGGTTCACCAAAACGGTATCACCAGTTCTTACCCTTGAAGCATTTTTTGAGGTTGACTGGGCCGGAGAAAGACAAGACCGCAGGTCTACCTCCGGCTTTGGTGTCTTTTTACGGTCCAATTTGATATCTTGGACAGCAAAGAAGCAAAATGTGATTGCCCGTTCCAGTACAGAAGCCAAGTATCGAGCTTTAGCTCACACTACCACTGATTTATATTGGACTCGAATGATGCTCAAAGACCTGCACATAGTATTGTCCCATACTCCTGTGATAAGGTGCGATAACATGGGTGCCATGTCCCTAGCTTCAAATCCGATCTTTCATGCTCGTACCAAGCATATCAAAGTTGACTACCACTTTGTTCGTGAAAAAGAGCAGAACAAGGACATTCAGCTCAAGTACATATCTTCAAAGACCAGTTTGCAGACATCTTCACTAAAGGATTGGGCACTTCTCGATTCTTGGATCAAAGAGATAAGCTAACGGTCCGTTCTCTACCCGTTAACTTGAGGGGAGGTATTAAGGAGATCAAAGAATGAGTCAAAGAGGATATGTATGAAAAGATATGATCTGTACAGCTATGTATGGTAAAGGATCCAATACCATATAGGACTCTACACAAGGTGTCTATATATTGTAAACATATGTATAGATATGAAGTATTGAATACAACATTCGTTTCCTTTCATCTCTTGAGTCTCCTTCAACTTCTTTCATCCTCAAACTCTTTCTGTAGGAGGATCTTCCATAGAAGAACTTGAGCACCTAAAGAAACCGTAATTCTGAGATAACCTGCATGAATTCTTGACAAGATGGAGGCTGCGTGTGGAGGAGGAATCTCAATATCCATTGGGATGGATTGATGAGCTGTGCAATGGAACAGTGGAGGAAAGAAAAAATGACCTGAGATTTTGGGACTCTCTAGAAGCCAAACCTGAGGAAAACTACGGTGAACCGAAAAGTTTGAACGATCAGGGTACATCTAGCATTGCCGGAATCCGCACATGAACCAAACGGTAACGTTTTGGATTTGGGACAGTTGACTTTGTAATTTTTTTTTATAATCTAGCCTAATTAAAATAATATTTGGACTCAATGTTTGGAACCGATCATATTTTGGATTTTGACAGCTTACCGCAAAAAAACTAATCAGAATTTTGGAACATTACCTAATGTGTTTTTTTTTAAATCAGGCCTAATTAAAATAATATTTGGACTCAATGTTTTTCCAAATGTTTGGAATCGATCATATTTTGGATTTTGACAGCTTACCACAAAAAAAAACTATTTGTTAGAATTTTGGAACATTACCTAATGTGTTTTTAAAATCAAGCCTAATTAAAATAATATTTGGATTCAATGTTTTTCCAAATGTTTGGAATCCATCATATTTTGGATTTTGACATCTTACCGCAAAAAAAACTATTTGTTAAAATTTTTGAACATTACCTAATATCTTCTAACAATTGAAACATCCCAGGGACATCTAAAAGCCGGATAATGTAGATCATTTAGAGTCAAAGCCAATGTATTTTATTATGACTCAATTAAATTGTCGACCGGGTGGATTTTGTTTGCATAATTTGGAGGTTGAAATTCATATACCTGAGATAACGATCAATTTTTGACCTCAATCCACATTTCTTGGTCCATTACTTCATTGGTGGGCGTATGAAACTTACTGGGCTGGATTACTGTCTGGGCCTGTATTTAATTGATACTGCCTTACCTGTGTGGGCCATTCTTGGTGGGAGTCCCACTATAAGGCACCCCAAAATGTGTGCACACCTCCACACACCCCACTCACACCATGTGGGAGTACACATACATGTTGGTGTGTGTGAGGCTCCCCCTAGTTAGGAATGTGAGAGGATGTGGGAGGTGTCGTGAGCCCTGAGGGTGTCTTATATCATTTTTGTCTTGGTTAGGGGTGAATTGGGTCACTGATATAAATTGTTTTTCATTATACATGGCCCAAAAACCGTGTGTTGTTTAGCTCTGTTCGCTGGTCCATCATATAAATACGATTGCTAGGGCTTTTTGTGGACTCACTCAGACCTTACACTCTCTGAAACTCTTTGTATCTCTCAGACTCTAGCACTTCACTCTCCTCGTTTTACCGTGAATCTATTCGGTTGAATAAGTTTCTAGCTGATTTCTTTGCTCACATGCTGTTTCCTTACCTTTGTCTCGTGGTTTTGAACCACTGATTGTAGATTTTTGGCTTGTTGAGTAATCGTTTTCTTGAGGAACCGAGGCTTGGTGGTTTTTGGGCTGTTTTCTTGAAGATTTGTGTTTTCCTATAGAAGATCTACCTTCAAAACGTGAGTTTTTTTTTACATTCTGTTTCAAATACTTATTGCATGCGATTTTGTGGATAATCTTCTGTTGGTTACTAATAGTTTTGGTGGTTAATTCTCATATTCGAGCTTCATCCGTTCCTCACAGTGGTATCGAAGCCAGGTTCTAGGCTCGGATCTGTTTGGAAGTCTAGTGCATGTGGTGGTTTGGTGAAATACATACAGTGCATGTGTAGATCTGCTACAATTCTTGGGTTCTTTAGTTCAAATTACTTCTCGATTCATCAATTGTCTGCAGAATTGAGATTTTTGCCTTGAGTATTAACGGTTTCCTTTGTCTGTGTAGGTGTCGATCCACTCTCGTGTAGATCTACACCTCTCCAAGTTGTATCGTGTGGTTTTAGGTATTGGAAGTGATATAGATCTACTTGTCTATTCGTGAATATTTGATAACTGGACTTTGCATGCATAGGTTTGTTGGCATTGTGTTTTTTGAAAGCGAGATATATTTTGGTTGCTTGTGAGTTTTACGAAGTCAGTCTCACATTGCATGCTTAGGAAAGATCATCTATTATCGAACAAAGGCTTGGTCTACAACTGTTTAGCGTGTGTTATCTGATTGAGTTGATAAAACCTAACGGTTTTTTGCAAAAACATAATACATTCTCGAAGATCTATTTTATCTTCGACATTCATATGCTTGAATTGTTGTCTTGATTTACTGAAAGTGTCGCCGAGTGTCTCTCGAAAACAACTAGTTTTTTGAAACTGTGGTATATATACTTATGCTATTGTGCTGCGAATTTTCTATAAAAACTCAAGTGTTTCACACTGTTTTCCCTGGAACTTAAACTGGTTACTTTATGGAATCTGAAACTAGTAGAAGTGCATGTAATTAGGTGTTTTAAAGCTTCTTTAAAACCCTATTTGATATGTGACTAGACTTCATACGTTTTATACTTGAAGTGTCTAGTTGAGTATCCGTTCTGTGATTATCTTGTATCTGAAAAAGAAA
Source organism: Pinguicula primuliflora (assembly GCA_025802335.1). Classification (NCBI taxonomy): domain Eukaryota; kingdom Viridiplantae; phylum Streptophyta; class Magnoliopsida; order Lamiales; family Lentibulariaceae; genus Pinguicula; species Pinguicula primuliflora. The sequence continues at coordinate 13,194 of JAOYMZ010012198.1, forward strand.
GAAATGAGGAAACATGAAAAATTCGGAAAAAAACAGAAAGAGGAAAAATTCAGCATCCAAAAAATAGAATTGAAAAAGTAATAAAAGGAGTGAGACCTATATACAAGGTCTCATGTAAGTCTCTCTTTTATCCCTTTTCTGCATTTTCTGTGTGCTTGTAGCCAGAGGTAATTATTTGATTTACAACTTTGTGCCTGTGAGCACCTTATTTGATTTACAACTTTGTGCCTGCATTAGAACCACAACATGATTGGCATTTAGTCTATTATCTTTTACTGTTTTGTGTCTGTAAGCACCTTATTTGCACATAGGTTTAGTTGTTTTACCTTTGAGTGAAATCTAGTGATCTTAGAGATGAGCCCTGTGAAGAGGATCTTTGAAGACCTCTGTGAGGCATCCCATGCATGCGAAGAGTCTAAAATTAGACTTGCCTTCTTATCACAAGTTTTTGAAAATTGTGTAAACTCTTGAAAAAGAGTTCTTAAGGCTGAAAAATAGTCTATTTTGAATTTGAAACTGTTTGCTCATACTGAGTACTTGAAATATTTGATCTACTTGACTTACTTGCTCTTGGGATTTGCCCATCTGTTCCGTGACTTGTGTGCTGCTGTATAAGACAACTTAAACATGCCTACTAGGATTGAGATATCACTTTTTGATGGGAAAAGGGACTTTACATCTTGGGCTAGACGCCTGAAAGCAGTAATTTCTCATTATAAGGTCCATTATGCATTAAAATCCTTTAAGGATTGGCCTGAAACATATGCATCTAAGGTATATGAGATTAAGGAAGAGGCTTTAAATCTTTTGATTTTGAACATGTCTGATGCTGTCATTCGTAAACTGAATGGTTCAGGGGATCCTTTAGAAGTCTAGGAAAAACTGCATGTGATTTATGCTTCGAAAACTCCTGCAAATCTGATTTTTGTCAAAGGTTCACTATTTTCTTACAAAATGGATTTTGAAAAACCAATAGAGGATAACTTGGATGAATTTTTCAAATTCAAACAGCTTTTAAAGGGTAGTGTAAATGATTTGGATGAACCATCACTGTCTATGACCCTGTTAAACACTGTTAGTGAGGATGATGACTTTCTGGTAGTTAAAAATGCACTGCAGTATTTTGAGACTATTCCTAAGATGGAGGTGATAATAAGTGGTCTAAAGTCTAGAGAAGTAGAGCTGAAAAAATGCAAAATGTGTTTCAAATATTTTATTTGCTAAAACCGAAGTTAAGAATGATTCTGAAAAACCGAAGGCTGTGAATCAAGGTCAAAATAGGTTTCCACCTAGAAATCAGAATTCTTTTCTATTCTAGAGGTCAATAAGATCAGAATTTCTAACAAAATTGAAATTCTCAGAATTCTTCAAATGTTCAGAATGTTGGCTTTAATAGGAATGGTTTTCAACCTTGGTGCAATTATTGTAATAAGTTAGGACATGTTCAAAGTAACTGCTTCTCATTCAATATGAACTTTAAAGAACTGCCAGGGGAGGTCAGAATAACTCAAATGCATTGTTTGTGTCTGATTTGCATGGTCAAAATAACTCTGAGGTACTTACGAACAATTTTCTGGTAGGTTCTGGTCAAAATGCTAATGGTTTTCATGAAAATGTTTTGGGTTTTCAAAATGTACAGAACACTTGTGTGAATAATAGCATTGCTTCTAGGTTACAACCTTCTACAAATGTAAGAAGTGTCATTTTTTAGCATATAAACCAACCTAGCATATTTTATATCCCACCCTTGTATGACTATATTTTTTTTTGAATAATCACAATGATGTTGAGGGCTTAACTGAAATAGATTCTACTTTGGGCCAAACTATTTTTAACGATGATGACTTAATGGAATTCGTGTCTGAGTGTAAAAGACTTAATTTTTCTTTAGAAGATCGACATGAGTTTTATGATCATGTGGTTTCGGAATGTCAAGAAAAAGTTTTTAAACATGAAAATGAACCTGAAATATTATCTAATGTGTCTAATAATGCAAATCAGGAATGTGTTTTAGTAATTTTTGATTTTGAAAGTACAAATGAATGAGTTTTAAACTCGGGTTGCACATATCACATGTCACCTAATTTAAATTTGTTTGATACATTAGATAAGTATAAGAGTGGTATGATAATTATGGGTAATGACAATATTTGTGAAATTAAAGGCATAGGTTCTATTTCTTTGAAACTTGATAATGGAAATTGAGTGGAGCTGACAAATGTTAGGTACATACCTGAACTTAAAAGTAATTTGATTTCTTTGGGTATGCTTGAAGAGTTTGGTTGCTGGTATTTTTTAAGAATAGTGTCTTGTCTGTTTTTAGGAATGATTCTGTTGTTTTAACTGCTACTAAACGAAATAGGTTGTATTTTTTGAATGGGAAAACACTCTCGGAAAGTGCTCTTTTGGTTAAAGAATTTGATTCATAAAATTGTGGCACTTAAGACTAGGTTATATGAATGAAAAGAGCTTGAAAATTTTACATGATAAAGGTCTTCTAGGAAAACATAAATTAGGCAGTCTATCCTTTTGTGAGCTTTGTGTTTTAGGTAAACAACATAGAGTGAAATTTTCTAAAGGCATTCATATTTCAAAAAAGTGTCTTGATTATATGCATTATGATCTTTGGGGTCCAGTTAGTGAGTCTACACATGGATGTGCTAGATATTTCATGACAATAGTTGATGATTTTAGTAGAAGAGTCCGGGTAGTTCTTTTAAAATCAAAGGATCAAGCTTTTACTAAGTTTAAAAAGTGGAAACAACTTGTTGATACTCAAAAAGGTTTTAAAGTGAAATATTTGAGAACTGATAATGGTTTAGAATTATGTAATTCTGATTTTGATAACTTCTGTACATTGCATGGCATTACGAGGCATCAATCTGTTAGGCACACACTACAAAAAATTGGGATGGCAAAACGTATGAATATAACTTTATTAAATAAGGTTAGATGCATGCTTACATATTCCGGTTTGTCCAAAAAGTTTTGGGGGGAAACACTTTATACTGTTGCATTTTTGGTGAATAGCAGTCCATCTAGTGCTGTGAATTATAATTGTCCTGAATTTATATAGCATGAAACTATTTTGAGTCTTGCAAATTTAAAAGTTTTCGGTTGTGCTGCATATGTTCATAATAGATTAGGAAAATTTGATCCTATGTCTATCAAATGTGTGTTCTTAGGGTATCAAGATGGGCAAAGGGTTATAGGTTATGGGAGTCTGTACCTGGAATGAAAGTGTTGATAAGTAGAGATTTGATATTTAATGAATCTGATTTTCCATGTTTAGGTTCAAGTGTGCTTGTTTGTGATCCTATTTTCTCTGAATATATGCCTATGAGAATCTCTTGAAAATAAGATCTCTCATAAGGCTGAAATTGAGGTGGAGTCTCAATTCATTCCACCTATTAATTTGGAGGTTGAAACTGAAGATTCCTTGCCAGAATCTTTCACTCCTCAACCTAATAACACTTCTGAAAAAATTGTGGAGGCCTCGAAAACTGAAACTAAGTGTGATGCTGTTGAACATTTTCCTGCACAATTTAGTGGTGCATGCTTAGATAATGATCAGTTAGTTAGAGATAGGGAAAGAAGGATTGTAAAACCGAATTTAAAATATGCAAACTTTGCTGAGATAGTTGATTATGCGTCTATAGTAGGACAACAGCATATGCTTTATTAACCTGAGCATTTTTTCGATGCTATAAACTGTTCTGATTCTGAAAACAGAATGGTACTTGAGTTTTGGTTCCTAAACTAGAGTTATGAAGGTGATAGGGTAAATGGATTAATAAAGACAAAAAAGGGAATTCTGATTGTAAATCTGTTAGATATAAAGCTAGGTTAGTTGCTAAAGGTTTTAGTCAAAAAGAAGGAATTGATTTTAATGAGATCTTTGCTCCTGCTGTTAAATTAAAAACCATTTGTATATTGCTTTCTTTAGTTGCATGTTATAACTTGGAATGTGATCAGTTAGATGTAAAAATTGCTTTTCTATATTGAGACTTAGATGAAGATATTTTTATGGAACAACCTCTTGATTATGTAGATTCCTTGAAATCTGATTATGTGTGTTTGTTGAAGTAATCTTTATATGATCTTAAACAAGCTCCTAGGCAGTGGTACAAACGTTTTGATCCTTTTATAACTAGTCGAGGATTCGTTAGAAGTCAATATGATTGTTGTTTTTATTTCTTAATTCAAGAGCATGCAACTGTTTACTTTTGCTGTATGTGGATGACATGTTAGTTATAAGTGAGTCTAGATGTGAAATAAATACTTTGAAGCTGAAGTTGAAATCTGAATTTGAAATGAAAGACTTAGCTGAGGCTAAAAAAAATACTTGGCATGGAAATTGATAGGAATAGGGAAGCTGAAAATTTGAAATTGCATCAATTTGGTTATATTAATAAGGTCTTAGATAAATTTGGTTTTGGGAATGTGAAATCTGTGAATTCACCTATTGCTTTACATTTTGAACTTAGTAAGTTATAGTATCATTCTACACCATCAGAAACTATAGAAATGGAAAATGTGTCATACTCTAATGATGTATGCTATAGTTAGTACACGGCCTGATTTGTCCTTTGATATCTCGTTTTTAAGTCGCTTTATGTCTAATCCTGGTTTAGAATATTAGCCTGCTTTGAAATGAGTGCTTAGATATCTTAAAGGAACTTCTGATCTAGGTTTAATATTTAGAAAAAAGCAGCGACAAGTTGGATTTATGAGGTTTTGTTGATTCTGATTATGATGGGGATATAGATTATAGAAAATCAACTACATGTTATCAAATTCTATTAGGTGGTAACTGCATTAGCTGTAAATTACAGTTGCAACATATTGTACCTCTTTCTACTACTGAATCTGAGTACATAGCACTTACAGATTGCTTTAAAGAATGTATTTGGCTTCCTGATGTACTCTTTGAGTGTAAAATTCTTTCTAATGTTAGTACTGTATATTGTGATAGTCAATCTGCAATTCACTTGACTAGGAATCTTGTTTTTCATTAAAGAATTAAGCACATTGATGTTAAACTGCACTTCATTAGAGATATGGTAGCTGATGAACGTGTTTTACTTGAAAAAATAGATTCTAGTATTAATCCTGCTGATATGGGTACAAAAGTAGTCACAAATTTGATATTTCAATTCTGCATTGAACGTTTAGGTATGAGTTCTAAATTTGGAAGCTAATGTTGTTCTCCGTTTTTGTTATTCTATTGTCTAACTCTTCAGTAGGTAAGTATGTATTTGTTTTTGTTTGGGTCATGTATCCAAAAAGGTGGAGAATGTTAGGATTTTGGGACATGACCTAATATTTTCTAACCTTTGATGTTGTTTTTTAATTGTTTAATCACACGAGTACACTCTGGGAACACCTAAAAGCCGGATGATGTAGATCATTTAGAGTCAAAGCCATTGTGCTTCATTATGACTCAATTGAATTGTCAATCTTGTTATGTTTACATAACTTGAAGGTTGAAATTCATATACCCGAGATTGCGATCAATTTTTGACCTCAATTCACATTTCTTGGTTAATTACCTAATTTGGTGGGTTTGTGAGACTTACTGGGCTGGTTAGTGTCTGGGCCTGTATTTAATTGATACTGCCTTACCCGTGTGGGTCATTCTTTGTTTAGGGGTGAATTGGGCCGTTGATATAAATTGTTCTTCATTATACTTGGCCCACAAACCGTGTGTTGTTCAGCATTGTTCGCTGGTCCATCATATAAATACGGTTGCTACGGTTTATTGTGGACTCACTCAGACTTTTCACTCTATCTCTCTTCCGCTGCGCACTCTCTGAAACTCTCTGTATCTCTCAGACTCTAGCACTTCACTCTCCTCATTTTACCGTGAATCTATTCGGTTGAATCAATTTCTAGCTGATTTCTTTGCTCAGATCCTATTTCCTTACCCTTCTCTCGTGGTTTTGAACAACTGATTGTGGATTTTTGAGTTGTTGAGGATCGTTTTATTGAGGAACTGACGGCTTGGTGGTTTTCGGGCGGTTTTCTTGAAAATTTGTGTTGTCCTATAAAAGATCTACCTTCGAAACAAGAGTTTTTTACATTCTGTTTCAAATACTTATTGCATGCGATTTCCTCTATAATCTTCTGTTGGTTACTAACAGTTTTGGTGGTTAATTCTTTGATTCGAGCTTCATTCATTCCTCACACTATTTATAAATATATTTTTAAGAACAAAATGTTCAGCCCGAGATAAATATTACATTTAGGCACCAAAACCAAAATATTTTACTCTTGATGCGAGGATTCATAAATCGGAGATGAGTTTTTTTTTCTGGCACATGGGATTCATAAGCCAGAGATGAATTTTAGTTTCGACTGTTTTGGTGCCAATAAAACTATAACCCCACCAATATATAAGTGCACAACGCTTAACCCAAAATAAATGGTACATTTCGGATCGATAAAATCAAAATATGTGACCAATTATTGGATAGTCAATAAAATAAATCTGAAACCGGTAAAAGATTTTTATTTTTATGAAATAACGTTGTGCTAAAAAAATTCGATGTGCCCACATTTACAAAAACAAACACAAAAATGTATTGTTTTCTTCATATATTGAGTTTAGTACAGCGAAACCCAGTACATGGAGACTTTCGAATTTTGAATACCTTGGCATATTTGTTAAAGCGGGGTTGGCCTAGTGGTCTTGAAAGTGACAATTATACTAAAAAATTCTCATAGCGACATGAGTCTGTCACATATGGCTTGTCAAGTGTGGTTTATCCCTCTACTGTGGTTTGTAGGCTATTGCGGTAGGACGTTGGATTTACCTACCTCGGTAAGGTTCCCTACATTATCAAAAAAAAAGTTTGACATGCTTATTATTTATTTTTTTTGGTTTAAATTATCGTTTTGAGTTTTCTTATGCAATAATGCTCGTGTGACGACATTTAAATGTACCAATTTTTTTGTAACCTTGGATCACTTAAATTCAATTGTAAGTATGATTATGAAATTCTTGTGTTTTGGTTTCATCCATCAAAAGATAACGTTTAGGGTTTGTATTAAGAATTTGATATTTTAAACCAATATTTATAAAATTTTTGATATTGTTAGATGTTGAAACTGTTAAAATCAAAATCCGTGATTATTTATAAAACATTGCGGCATGAAAATTTCAAAATCGGTCCTATATATTAATTTCGTCGATCCGAAGTGACCAAACAGTTTTTTGGTAACACCTAGTGGTGTTCCGTTTCTCGTGACTCAAATTGATTTGGGATTAAAATATATAGATATATTAAAAGTGTAAAACTCTTAAACTGCTATAAAATATATGGGATAACTGTATGAGTATGTGAAGAACAATGAAGAATGCAAAGAACAAGAGGGAGAGATCTTATTCCTTTTCTCAAGTACATCAACTTACAACAAAGATTAGCCTCTATTTATTGGCTTCATACAAAAGATGAAAGATCACATTAAAACCCTTAACAAATGCATATTGAATATAGAATTCATGGAGATAATGGAAAGCCAAGAGACATTCACAA
>JAOYMZ010012209.1:0-20729 GCA_025802335.1 Pinguicula primuliflora
AACCCACACCCTAAACGATTTTTCCATCCGTATAAGGCAAAATCGGGTCGCCAACGAGAAAGTGGCCGACTTCTCGACTAGTCGGCCGACTTCTCGAACCATGAGCTCAACTAATGCAAAGTAAAGAGAAAAGGGAGAGAGTATGAAAAGCTCCATAGGAAATTTCCATTCTTTGTTCTGCCCAACCCAACCTTGTTTACTTTTTTTATTCTCTTTCTTAATCTTTTTTCTTCTGGTTTTTCCTCCCATCCCACCACCACAAAAGCCTTGCCATTTTCCTCCCCAGTTTGTAGCTCCATCAACTGTCCCTTTCTCACAACACTTTCATGGGAAACAAACAAGCAGCAAAACATTGAATTCATCTCATCCCAATCCCATTACTTGTCACACTTATTCATTCTCTTCTCTCCCCTCTCTCTCTGCTCTAAATTCACCTGCAACTGAAAACACCACACCATTTCAAACTCAAACAAGAAGACCGCAAAACACAATTCTCTCTCTCAGTCCCCCATTTCTCACGTCCAACCCTGGTTTTGATAATCTCCATCTTGCCAAAACCCCTAAAGAAAACAGAAAAAGATTTGAGGAAGACAGGAGACTGAAGATCAAATTGAAAGAAAAATATATACACGGATGGAACTGTTTCCAGCTCAACCAGACCTCTCCCTACAAATCAGCCCACCGATGGGCGCCGGAAAACCCTCCTCAGCCTGCAGGAGAGTTGAAGAAGATCTGAATTTGGGGTTTTGGAAGAGAGCACTCGGATCAAAAATAGCAATTCCGGTCTCAAATTTCGAGCACCCAATCCCCAGTCCAGCTTCTTCTTCTACTCCGCCGCCGATCACCTTCACGCCATCACGCCCCCACCACCTTCCCGGCGGCGGCGGCGCGAGCTTCCTCCATTCGCTGCATCTGGACAACCAGCCCCACCACGTCCAACGACTCGATTTCTTGGCACCGATTCGAGGAGTGCCCGTGTACCAGAACCCACCTTTCCAAATCCCAAACCCACAGAACCATCATGTGAATGCTGCATCTCCGGCCACTTATTATTATCATCAGCCCGGCGGGATGATACGATCGTCGTCGAGGTTTGCGGCGAAACGGAGCATGCGAGCACCGAGGATGCGGTGGACGACAACCCTGCACGCGAGATTTGTTCACGCCGTGGAGCTATTGGGCGGACATGAAAGTAAAAATCCAATCTTTATCATCTCTCTCTCAGTTGTTTATTGCAGTGAGATTTCAGTTAAGTTTTTTCTACCCACATACTTATTTACTTTTGTTTAGGAGCTACGCCCAAATCCGTGTTGGAGCTGATGGATGTCAAAGATCTCACACTGGCACATGTAAAATCACATTTACAGGCAAGCAATTTTTACTGTCACACTTTTCCATTTTTAAGTTGCGTGAAGGGTTTCTGAATTTCACTTTTTTTTATCTCATTACTTGCTTTTTGAAATTATGCTGATATCATGTGTTGATGAAGTCTCTAAGAAGCCAAATTCCAATGGCAGTCTGTCTTCCCTTATCTCAAATTTACAGCCTTTTGAAGATCTGATGGCTCTGCAAGTTTTTTAATCTTCTTTTTGCTTTGAAGCACCAACTACCCATGCAAGAGAAACAGATAAAGAAACAAGCATTAGCATTAGCTAGCGCTGACACAGGGATGGGTAAGGGAAGAAAGTGACAAGTACAAAGCAATATCATGACTCAATCATATTCAACCACACAGACACACACCCTGATAGGAATAGGATAGGATAGGACCGATCTTGGCTTCTTAACCATGGTTAACTTACCCAACTCCCCCCTCGAAGTAATGGACATGCATGCATGTAAATGTGCATGGGACAAGGAATCATAAAAGAAAAGCTGTTTTCAACATTTACTTTAATCCGTGGGATGCTGCAACTGTTTGTGAATATGTCTAGAACAGCGAATAGGGCAGCACACGATAAGGAGAATTCTGTTCCGGATTTTGGGTGCTAAATAAATCTCTGCACATTCCCAGTTTGACTCACTCACATGCTCTACAGAGAATATATATATACATACATACATATGTGTAAACTATGTATGATTTCAAAGATATGTTGTATGTGTGTCATGCAAATGAAGTTTTTTATTGAATGATTTTGTGGCAGATGTACAGGACTGTGAAGTCAACTGATCGACCAGCTCCTAATAATTCTGGTAAAGTAAATATTCACCCTAGCTACAACTACATGATCAACGGAGGTGTGTGAACTGTACGGTATGCAATGACCATGTGCAATGTTGGTACGATGGCTTGCTGATCGGCCAATTCCATAGTGTCATGCCATGTGGACACTGTAAACTCAGTGGCGGAGGAGTGGGGCTTCGGGTGCACCTGCACTCCCTAATTTTTTTTTCTCTTGTACCTGCACACCCCTTACCCCTTACCCCCAGAGGATCCGCACCCTATGTGAAACGCACCACCTAATCAGACTCCCAGGATCCGCCACCGTGTACACTCACCTCTTCCATGATTAACTCATACTATTTGCATTGAGAGCTTATAATAATCTCGTCTTAAAAAGTTCCCATCATCGAAAAACGGTTCATCTTCAGATACTTCAGACGATTTCATCATGGACCTTGACAACAACACACACAAGTCGGAAGTAATTCTGCAGAAAGAGACTAGAAAACATCAGGATCTCTGGAGCATTTCATCAAGGTATGCAATGCATATATGTATGTATTGTATCGTGTCAATTTCTTTCTATTAATTGGCTTAAAAATTGAACGATGTAGATCTTTAGGGGAATAATCGGACCTTGCTGCATTAACTGCTGTCCCAATAATTGTGTATCCGGTCACCGGTGGGTGGGAATCTTTATGGAATGAGTCTTAAGCTACAAGATTTAGACTTTGAATGTCTTGACTGGTTTGAAACGGGCACCGCACATTAAAGGATTGGTTTTTCTTTTTTCAAATTCCTCTATTTTGAATTTCAAAAGTTGAATAATTCAGCTATATTTATTCATTTACCAAAAAAATAATAATTTCCTGCTCCATTATTTATAATTCAAAGCTGAAAATACTTTTTAAATTATTAAGAATTTCAATTTCTCAAGGAATAAGTTGTCTTTATCTAGTACTGCCGGGACTGTAATGCTTTAGACATTATTGACTTTCTTCATCTTCGTAAAAGACTATATTATTTTATTCACTATTATGATATTCCCATACTAACTCATTATAATTTTGGTTATGTACAAGAGATTGAAGTTTTCATTTTTGGTGATTCCGATAACGGATGATAATAATTAAAATTGTAATGATTAAAACACAAAGAATATGGTTATGATAGCATGTGTATGTAGGGCAGATTTCTATTCCTAAGCCATAAACACTGTGTTTGTATATAATTTGAATTATGGGTGTCACTTGTACGACTTTTGGGCACGAGAAAAATGTCAAAAAGAGTGAAAAGCTTTTTCCTTTTGCTCAAAGCGTTGCTTTTTTTCTTTTCTTTCAATTGCTCAAAGAGAATCTGATTTTGTAGCAGGGAAACTTCGTTGCATGGGAGACCAATGTCCTATCAAGGGAACATGCAACCTTTTGAGGTTCACTTTTCAACACCATTTTCATGTTACTATATGCATACACAGCGCAATTGTGCAATATTATAATTTTGACTAGTCATCGTAATTGACCAATGAAAAGCTTGTACATTTCGGTTACACTGTTTATATGAATTGGTGGTTGATAATTTTGTTGCAATTTTTCTACTTCAATTAAGTTGTTTTTAATTAAGATTTACAAATTAATGACGACAAAATTATTGATTTTTTTTGGGTAAGTAAAAATACGATAAAATTATTGTATTCCTACCGAAATATAAGATTTTTGATATATTATTTATGTATAATAAGTTTTCCGTCATTAGTGTGGATTCCACTATCACTAGTTGATTCATCATTGTACAATCATTTATTGTGTATATAAAATAACTGCATGATTACTTACGTATACTTATTGTATCTATCGATCAATGCAGGAGGAGAATTTTTCAAGTTATGAGAAAGCATCAGAGTTGAGCTCACATTGCAGCTTATCCAAGATGCCGAAGCCTAATCTTGAATTCACTCTAGGGAGACCACAATGATGAAAATCAGCATCTATTCTGCGGCAAAACTCAGTCTTAAATTATCATTTTCGAGCGAAAGAAGCGCCGAAAAAAAAATTGATTGATCAAGGAGGCAGAGGCCTAGTGGTCATTAAAGTTGCATTTACAGTTAATGATCATGGGTTCAATGTCATCCAGCAAAATGAATATATCACATTTAACTTGTCAAGTCTGATTTATCTCAGCACCTGAGGCATGGAGTATAACGGTGAGTTTGAATACAGTCCCCAATTTTATCAAACAAAAGTTGATTTGACAGCTATGGTAAGGATAAAAGGGGAAACGGGGAACTAGGTTAAAAAACAATTGAGACTGGTGTCATTTTTTTTATATTATAGATTCTTAAACAGTAAATATTGTAATTTAGTGTGTTTGTTTTTTTTGCGGTCTTTGCGCTTGTCTTGTCCTCTTATTATTCCCATGGAGAATAGTTTTGTAAGGTCTACATCCACCTAAAAACTATGATCAAATTTATTTGGCATGTCACACTTGTCATTCATGCTTGATTGAACAACGCCAAAATTAACATTTGAACAGCTCAACATTTCTTTCTCCTGTGTGCGGTGGCTTGTGAAGTCTTGGCAAAATGTCTCAACTGGTTAGAAATTTGAACAACTGTGGACTTAATTATTGAACAACTGATCTCCTTGCATGTGAATGTCGGAAAATTCTATACAGCACAAAATTTCTGCACTAAAAACACAATAAAAGTTTAGCACTTGGGTTTATAGGGTTTAGCTCTTGGGTTTATAAGGTTTAGCTCTTGGGTTTATAGGGTTTAGCTCTTGGGTTTATAGGGTTTAGCCCTTGGGTTTATATTTAACTCTTAGGTTTATAACATTTAAATAAGATTTTACATTTTTTCGACGACGAAACCGCAGTAACATTACCAGTTTATTACCTTTTTATCGTCTATTTTTTGTGCGGTATAGCAATCCTTGTGAATGTCGCCTTCACGGCGGGAATTACAAGAATTTGGGAAATTTATAACGGAGGATTTGGATCCAGAAAAGGTCTGTGAATCAATACAATTGAGAACCTGGTTAATATTAAGAGCCGACAATCAACTGGCTTGCAAATAAGTTTGAAGATTAGTGTAGAAATCCTATGTACAGCATGTAGCCCGAACAAAAAATGAGGCAACGTTGACCCAATCCTATGCATGTTAAACTCATGATCTTGTAAGCTAAACCTTGTAACTAAACTCGGTATATTTGTTAATAAATTTTTTGCTTAACCAAAAAAAACAAAATGAGGCAACAAGTTGTAAATATGTACATGTGTGATTAAGCAATAAAACATACTTATAAAAAACATTTGAATTTGGCGCTTAATAATAATTGTTTTAAGAACATTAGGTGATCCTACTGGCCAATGCCCGGAAATTTTCACAGGCGGAACGCTGGGTGCAGGACCAAACCCTTTGCGTGCTGAATCTTTTTTCTGGCCGTCGGATTTGTATCCGACAGCCAAGATTAATCTACTGATTTAATGAATAGCAAAGCGGGGCGCGAACTAGGTAATAAAAAAAATCCGGGCTGAACCCGGAACACACTGGTTCTCCGGCATGAACACCCAATTCTCCACCTGAATCAGCGGCGAATACGTATCTCGATCCGTTGCCAGTGATGGCGATGGGAACAGAGATTGCTAAGGATGCTGTTTTGGATGAAAATACTTGCCACCCAGCTACCTCTTCCCCTTCTACGACCGTAACCAACTTAGGGAATCTCAAGAAGCCCTGGGAGGAGGAGGATGTGGAGGCGGCGGTGTCGGCTGAGATATCAGAATCGTCACATACCTGTAGATAAAAGTATGCGATTGAGGAGGAAGAGATGAGATGTTGAAATTTCTTTTCTACCCTAAACCTCTTCCCCTTCTACGGCCGTAACCGACTTAGGGAATCTCAAGAAGCCCGGGGAGGAGGAGGATGTGGCGACGGCGGTGTCAGCTGAGATATCAGAATCGTCACATACCTGTAGATAAAAGTATCCGATTGAGGAGGAAGAGATGAGATGAGATGATGAAATTTCTTTTCTTATTTGGTTTACGGTTTAGTTCGCGACCCGCCTTGCTATTCATTAAATCGGTAGATTAATCCTGGCCGTCGGATACAAATCCGACGGCCAGGAAAAAAAGATTCAGCACGCAAGGGGTTTGGTCCTGCACCCAACGTTCAGCATGTGAAAATTTCTGCAACGCCAAGCACCCCTTCCACATACTTTTTAATTTTTTTTTGGACCACATACTTTTTAGAACACTCGCAAGTCGCAACAATCGATTCACAATCTATTGAAGGGCTCATCGTGCATTTGTTGGGTAGTTTTTTTTTTTGATAAACAAAAATTTTATATATATTAATTTGTTTTCCGTATTTACAAATTTACAAAAGGCCCTTTACTTACAAACTCTTTTGTCGCAGGAGTTCCGGCCGTCGATCCCAGGATTTATCTGATCTTTCAACCTCTCATCCTCAGAAGTTCCGGCCGTGGGTCTGAGAACCAATTTTCATATCGGCCGTCGATCCCTTCCAATCTCGCTCGGCTAGCAAACCAGAACCATAACATGTCTTTAATTCTCCAGACGATGTCGTCCACTCTGAAGTCTGTGCCTTCAAATATCAATTTGTTCCGCGCCGTCCAGACTTGCGAAGTGAAGGCCATCCAAATCGCAATCCACTGCCACTCGGTTACGTGCTCTGGTTTGTTGGCTATCAATGTCTCGAAGGTTGCAGGAAGCGTGTTATGATCGTAATTCACCCAATTGCACAACGAAATCCAAGTATCTGATGCGCCTTTGCATTGATAGAATAAGTGCTCTGTTGATTCATGTGGAGCTGATCTTGGGTCTGCATAACTGGTACTGCAGATTCCGCAATTCGGTGGATTTTCAGCTGGGATAATATTTCTGTGCTGGAGGTTCATCCTTGTTGGTAAGCCATTTCGAAACATCCTCCATGCGAAGATTGCAGTCTTTTTTGGTATGGCTAGTTTCCATATTTTCTGCATCCTGTCAATAATCAATTGATTTTGTGCATCTGGAGCTTGCTCTGCTGCTTCTGTGTGTTGTGCTGTAGTCTGTATTTTTTTGTACGCGTTGTGAACTGTGTAGCCTCTGGTTGTTGTTTCTGAATTTTGCCATTCATCTTCATTTTGCTGATGCAATGTCACTGTAGAGATCTCCCTCATTAGCTCTTCTAGGTTCCCTTGTTCTATTTCATCAAGGTTCCTTTTCCAGTTTAAATTCCAATTCCATTCATCGGCCGTCCATGTTCCCATCTTTGCCACTGTGCCTTCAGGATTTGTTGTTTTTCTGTATAGCCTTTGATATTTTACCGCTAGGGTAGTGTTACCTAGCCACTTGTCAGACCAGAACTTTATTCTGTGTCCATTCCCCATGGACAGTGTCCATTGATTCTGGAACCAAGGCTCACCTAGTGTCTGTTGAATGTCTCTCCACCATGGTGAATGAGATGAGTTGCTTGCATTGGCTCTGCTCAGGTTCCTTCTTGATGTGTTGTCTTGTGTTGGTGTGAACTCTCTTAGATTTCCCATCTGGATGGAGCCATTTATACCGTAGAGCGATCTTGCTATAGTTTTCCAGAGTTCTTCTTTCTGGTCCAAGAGTCTGGCCCCTCATTTTCCAAGCATGGCTCTGTTGAAAGACTCTAGATCTCTTATTCCCAAGCCACCTGCATCTTTAAAATTGGTTAGTTGTTTCCAAGCAATCCAATGAACTTTCCTACACTCGTTTTTTTCACACCAAAAGAAGGCTTTTTGTAGTTTTTCTAGAGCTTTTAGGACTGTCTTAGGAGCTTTTAGGTATGTAAGATAGTAAGTAGGCAATGCTGACAACACGGCATTAATGAGCACCAAACGGCCTCCCGCGGACAGTATCTTATTTTCCCAATTTATCAGCTTCTTTGTGAATATTTCCACTACTGGTTTCCATGTGTTACATCTCTTTGGAGAAGCACCTACTGGTAGCCCAAGGTAGGTGAAGGGAAGTGAGTCAGTTTTGCAATTCAGATATCTTGCCATGGTTTTCATTTTCCTTCTCTCCACATTCACCCCAAATAGACTGCACTTCTCATAATTTATTTTCAAGCCCGATACTAATTCAAAATTCTTGAGAATTGCTGCCAGACATCTCACATTCTTCCAAGAAGCCTCTGCAAATAGAATCATGTCATCAGCGAACTGTAGATGACTCAAGGGTATCTTCTCCTTTCCCACTAGAAACGATCTTATTCATGAGAATGGGGGTGAGTTTGTTAATGAGAAATTGAAGAATTTCTATACTGAGAGTGGTCTTATTCATCAAACTACATGTCCTCATACCCCTGAACAAAATGGTGTTGTAGAGAGAAAGAATCGATCTTTACTTGAGATAACTAGGGCCATTATGCTTGAGTTAGAGGCCCCATCTCATTTTTGGCCTGAAGCTCTAGCTACGACAACTTATTTTACAAATAGACTTCCTACTCGAGTCTTGCATTTGAAAACCCCCTTCATGTGTTATCCTCGTTTAACATAACTCCATATATGACTCTTACTCCTTGTGTGTTTAGATGCTTCGTATTTGTTCATGTGCCTAGATCTCTTGAAATAAGTTTGATCCATGTTCTGTGAAATGTGTGTTTGTGGCATATGTTGTACATCAGAAGGGGTGCTATGATCCCGTCAAGAAACGGTTACATACCACACTACATTGTGACTTTGTGAAAATTGAATTCTACTTCAGTACGCGATCACAATCTAGTGGTAAGGGAGAGAGTATATGACCCACTAGATTGGATTAGCTTTCCTCCTATAGTCCCAAAAAAGCCAGGTGCCATTACTTCAAATATAAATCCACCCATGACCTCAGAACCACCGCCACATGTCCCGTCCTCAGCTCCACCAGCTCAGTTTCCTGTAGTACAGTCTGGAGGTCCCGTGGTGTCAGATCGTCCTTCTCCGGATATCCAGGTATCTTCTCTGGTACCTGATTCCAGTGACTCTATTCATACTGATGATTCTGGTGACTCTTCTATTCTTACATGAGTTCTTCTAGATCGATCTACAAGAGGTGTGGCTCTGAAGAGATATATTGTTGATCATGTTCCTACCCTCAAAAGATATCCCGTGGCATATATATTCAGGGAAAGGATGACCACATCTGCCAAAGCTTTTGCGATGGCTTTGTATACTGAGGAGATTCTACGAACTGTGGAAGAGGCTTTGAAGATTCCTGAGTGGAAGAAGGCGATGGAGATTGAGATGGAGGCATTAGAATCGTACGTGAGAGAAGTGCGTAATACCTGGAGGGAAGAGACCTGTTGGATGTCGATGGATATATACCATAAAGAGGAAAGCTGATGGTTTTGTAGAGAGGTTTAAAGCACAACTTGTGGTAAAAGGATACACACAGATCTATGGTGTAGATTACTCTGAAACCTTTTCTCAGTTGCTAAGATTGATACCATTCGTGTCTTATTTTCAATTGCAGCAAATAGAGATTGGCCTCTTCATCAATTCAATGTGAAGAACGCCTTTTTACATGTGGATTTGGAGGAGGAAGTGTATATGGAGAATTCACTTGGATTCTCAAAGTGTTTTCGATCAGGTGAAGTTTGTAGGCTTAGGAAGGCACTCTATGGCCTCAAACAATCTCCTAGAGCCTAGTTTGGACAATTTACAGTGGCTTTGAGATGATATGGATATCACCAGAATAACTCGGATCATATCTGTTCCTTAAGAGACGTGCACAAGGTATCACGTGCTTGATTATTTATGTTGATGATATGATTATTACAGGAGATGATGAGAAGGAGATTGAGGAAGAATTTTTATAAGGAATTTGAGATGAAGAATTTGGGACAGTTGAAGTATTTTCTTGAGATAGAAGTATTGAGATCAAAAGGTAGTATATTTATATCACAACGAAAGTATATTCTTGATTTGTTAGTTGAGACAGGTCTCTTGGAGTGCAAACCGGTTGGTTCACCTATGCTACAAAATCATGGCCTCAGGATTAGGGTTATAAATGAACTGAGCTCGAACGAACAGGTCGTGATCAAGCTCTATTTGTTAAGTTTAATGAACGAACCGAGCTTATTTGTTAAGCTTAACGAACAAAGTTTTGTGTTTGAGCTCTGTTTGTTAAGGTTCACGAACAGTTCACGAACAAGCTCACGAACAGGATGGTTTGCATCCGTTCATGTTTGACTCATTTATGTGTTCGTTTACATGTTCGAGATCATTCGTTATGCATTAATGAGTAACAAAAATAATAAAAAGTAAGGACTGATTGATACTTTCACCATCATTTAACGGTTCATTAAAAAAAATTAATCATATTGATAGGTAAATAAATGTGTATGTACGAATACATTGCAATCACTTTAAACTGAAATCAATGTAACCGCTCTGAGTTATTTGATATGATACCAAGCATAATCAAAATCAATTTAAGATTTTAAACCCCTAACGGATGGTCTTATATCTCATCATATATAAAAATAAAACTATCATGCTCAAAATAAAATGATCATACAAAAAAAGTTAATTAACATACCGAGATCGAACGAACAAATTACTATTAGATCTCTATTTGTTAAGATTAACGAGCAAACCGAGCTTGTTTGTTAAGCTTAATGAACGAACCAAGCTTGTTTGTTAAGCTTAACGAACAAAGTTTCGTGTTTGAGCTCTGTTCGTTAATGTTTGCAAACCGAACAAACAAGCTTTAAAGGAGTCAAATTCAAGCTTGTTCATGAATGTCTCTATTCGTTTACATCCCTACACGGGATCAAAGAGGGGGCAGAGCTTAGACCAACGTCTTATGGGGAAGTTGATATATCTATCCCATACTTGACCAGATGTTGCATATGCTGTCGGGATTGTGGGTCAGTTCATGCACAACCCACAAAAGAAGTATTGGGAAGCAGCAGTACGTATTGTTCGATATTTGAAAGGCACTACAGATACAGGGGTTCTTTTTAAGAAGAATGGATATCTGAGGATGGAGGCATACAGTTATGCTGATTGGGCTGGTAACCCAGTGGACCGAAAATCCACCTTTGGGTATTTTACATTTATTGGAGGAAATCTTGTGATGTGGAAAAGCAAAAAATAGAAAGTAGTGACTCTTTCTAGTGCAGAGGTAGAATTTCGAGGCATTGCAAGAGGACTAGCTGAAATTTTTTGGCTCAAGAAGTTGATGTTGGAGTTGAGATTTTCCCAAGAGGAGTCGTGTCCTTTTTATTGTGACAATAAAGCTGCAGTTCATATTCCCGAGAATCCTGTACAACATGACAGGACAAAGCACAGTGAGATTAATAGACACTTCATCAAGGAGAAGTTAGAGTGTGACATTATTTCACTCCTGTTTGTACGTTCTGAGGACCAGTTGGCGGATGTTCTTACAAAAGCTGTTGCAGGACGATCGTTTTATGAAGTAGTGAGCAAGTTGGGTGTTGGACCTCTCACCACTCAACTTGAGGGAGAGTGTTGGCCACCATAAATGCAAGCCTCTCTCCTTAGACATGTTGGCCCATAATAAATGCTAGTTCGTCAACACATAATAAATGCTAGCCCATGCTATTCGCTTTATGGATATGGAAGGATTTGGTGTCAAATCCTTCCCCCCCAAATCCGGGATTTAGTGAATCAATCATGCCATAGATAGAGTACTATTTTGCCTATATATATTGTAAAGCAACATTGTGTATCAAGAGTAGAAGTGAATAAAGGACAAGAGCGAGTTTCTTCCGTGGATGTAGGCATTACCGAATTACATAAATTTCTGTCTTGATTTATTCAACTTTTTCCACCTTCTGATCCTGTCAAGATAAATTGCCATGTAGTAGCTAATTAAGCAGGGAATATATTTGGAGGAGGAGCACTCACGCGAAACAATACAAGAGAACTGCTACATGCTACCTCCAAAACCAATTAAGATTCCGCCCTAGCAGCAGAAGCAGGAGCTCTACTCATAGGGCTGAATTCAGCAAGGAAAGAGGAAACTCAAGGATAGAAATAGAGACCTGTTCGGCTAGTTTGGCTGTTGGAATATCTCAGGTTGAGCAAGGGCCGTGGCGTATAAGACATGTTCTGAAAGAGATTCAGCACATTTTGCAGCAAGGCTTCTTCTACAAAATCACCACATGCAAATTGGACGTGAATAAAGTGGCAATAACGCTTGCAAAAATCAGCATCACAACTGGAGATCTACAGCCGACGCACACATCACTACTTCCAGCAACCATTTATTCACAATTGCAGGAGGAAATCATCACCGCATACCCCAAATCAGTAAATGGAATTAAAGCATTCTCGCAGCAGGTATAATTTGTTTATACTACGTCCAAAAGTTTTTTTTTTGCAGGTCAAGGGTGCAACAACATGTTGCTCTTACAGCTTTAGAAACTCTAAGAAACATTTGAACAATCCGTACTTGCTAAATGTAATATTGTTTCTTAAGTTTACTTTGAATGCTAGGGCCTTAGTTTTGTATGAACATAACGGCCTGATTAGCAGCTCTCTTTTGTTATTAACGCGTAACCTCGCACCGTCGGATTTTGTTTGAAAAAATTAAGGATAATTACAAATCTTTTCGTATAATCTCTAACTAATACTTCCCTCAAGTTAAGTATTGAGATATCCAATATTCAACTTGGATAAGACATCATGGTAAACTCGACCCGCAACAACCTTAGTGAGGATGTCAGCCAACTGGTCCTTAGATCTTAAGAAGGGAAGAGTGACTATCTTATTTTCCTATTTTTCTTTGATGAAGTGTCTGTCAATATCCACGTACTTAGTCCTATCATGTTGCACCGGGTTCTCAGAAATATGCACATTTTAAGTGCATGGCCTGTCAGGTGGAAAACCATGTTCGATCATAAATTTCCTCAGCCACAATATCTCAGTAACTCCTCTTGCAACTGCTCTAAATTCAGCTTTTGCACAAGATGGAGCCACCACCTCATATTTCTTGCTTTTTCAGGTCACTAGATTACCCCAAATGAAGGTAAAGTATCTAGAAGTGAACCTCCTATCCATTTGACTCCCTGTCCAATCTGCATCACTATATGCCTCCATCCGGTGATGGTCATTCTTCTAAAAAAGTACTCTAGTGCCAAGGGTACCTTTAAGGTACCGTATAATCCTCAAGGCAGCGTCTAGGTGATCTTTCTGTGATCTATGCATGAAATGACTCACAACTCTAACTGTATATGCAATATCAGATCTCATGTGTGCCAAGTATAACAGTTTTTCCATTAGATACTGATAGCCCCCCTATCCACATCTTCACTATCACTAAATATCTTAAGTCCCAAACTTGGAACTATTGGAGTGCTCTCCAACATCCCTGTCTCAGTCAATAAATCAAGAATGTATTTCCTTTGGGATATATGGATACCCAAATGAGAACCCATCACCTCAATTCCCAGAAAGTACTTAAGTCTACAGAGGTCCTTCATCTCAAATTCCTTGAACAAATTCACTTTAACTCCTCCATCTCAGCTGTGTTATCCCCTCGAGGAGACTGCTTAAGACCATACAAAGCCTTCTTCAATCCGCACACTTCTCTGGGTCGAAACATCTGTGAAAACTCAGGAGGTCCATCCATATGTAACTCTTCTTCTAGAACACCGTGAAGGAAAGCATTCTTGACATCAAACTGGAGCAAGTGGCCACTCCTTGTTAGTTGAAATAGAGAACAAGACTCGGATTGTATCAATCTTGGCGATTGAAGAAAACGTCTTAGAGTAATCAACTCCATATGTCTGAGTGTAGCCCTTAACTACTAGCCTCGCTTTGAATCTTTCAACATTCTCATCAGCTCTCCTCTTGATGGTGTGAACCCACTTGCACCCCACTGTTTTCTTCTCATCAGGAAGTCTGCACATCTCCCAAGTATAATTTTTCTCCAAAGCATACATCTTAATCTCCGTAGCTTCCTTCCATTCAAGTATATACATGGCTTCCTCCACACTCCTAAGAAGATCCTCTCTATGTAAGGTAGTAGTGAATGCCTTGGCAGAAGTCGACTCTCATCCCCTGAATAAATTTGCTAACGGATATCATTGTGAGTCTGAAATATGATCTAGACAGAATCTCTAGGCCGGGATGCCACAAGTACTCCTGAAAGGTAATGTACGACCTGGATGTGTCACCTCCGGAGCAGGCTCCACTTAAGAAGTAGAAATACGTGGAGAAGATACACTCAGAGAAACATCAGAGTCATCAACAGGTAGAATATAAGCGGAGTCACGAGAACATACCTCGATATCCGGTGAGAGAGGATTAGTAGGCGCGGGTGTGGATGAGACAAGCGACCGTAGATCAAGTATAGATAGTGGTGTGATCCAATCAAGCGGGTCATATAACGGATGCTCGCCCTGCCCACTTGATTGGATAGCTGCATAGTAGAACTCAGATTCCACAAAGTCACAATGGAGTGTGGTGAACACTTGTTTGGAGACAAGATCGTAACATCGATATCCTTTATAATTCACCCCATAACTCTCAAAAACACACTTTAGATCACAAGTATCTAGTTTAGTACGATAATTTCTAGGGATATGCACAAACAAAGAGCATCCAAATAGCACGAGTAATTTCCAACAAAATTCTATTTTCCATTCTGCAACGCCATTTTTGTTTAGGAGTGTAAGGACATGTGGTTTGGTGAACTACCCCTTTTAAGAACCAAATGTGCTCATAGAGTGAGTAACAAATTTCCCCCATTATCAGAATGAATAACTTTAAGGGATCTCCCAAACTGAGTATGAATCAAAAAGTAAAACTGCACGAATTTTTAAAACACATCTGATTTGTTTTTCAAGAAATAAAAATCCAGCATATCCTAGCAGAATCATCCAAAAAAATAAAAAATAATTAAACCTTTCCCCTCAATAAGAAATTAGATCGCTTCTTTTTTTTCCGATTCTTCAAACATAAATTAGCCTAAGCCATAGATTCATCGAAATTTCCAAAACAACGCAAAGGGAAATAACATGCCCCTTTTAGAGTAGAAGGGCAAAAAGGTAATTTCGCACCTTTTGTCCTCAACCCTCCATTTCCAATTTTCGAAGACCTGCCTCCGAATTTTTTTCTGGTGCAGATCTTATGTTATGATCTCGGCCGTTGAAGCACAGATCCAACGGTCAATAATAGATTTCGTCACCATAGTGAGTGTTCGGCACCATAAGGTCTGCACCACAAAAAAATTCACCCTCCTCCAATTTTCTGTCTGTCTCCTTCCATTTCCGATAGATAGTCTCCTTTCGGCTTACCTGGTGACTGCAGCGGAGAAACACGACTGTCGCCCTCGATTTCTGTCCTTGTCGCGAGATTTGTTGATTGGTGCAAGATTTTCGGCACCACGCTCAGATGGCCGCCGTGTCGGAGGTTGCACTGTAAACTTGTTCGACCGACAACAATCTTGGCACAGGTGGTCAGGGATCGAGCGATTTTTACAAACCTACCGTCGGGATGATGATTCTGGCAAGAAATCAGCCAAGTCTGACCGGAGATTTCTCAAGTCTGACGGTGGACGACACTGTCTGGAATTCAGGTCGGCGGTAGTGGGTCGGATTTGACCCGATATGAATCTGGAATCTGGTTGGTCTCTGCTGGACCGGTTGTCTGCCGGAGCAACTTGTCGGAAAGTGGTTTCCCGGCACTCCATTTTCTGTCTCAATATTTCATTCACGATCGTATCAATATGCCCCTCAAATATCTCGGCTAACTGCTGACCAAGTACCATCACTACTTCGGTGAGCGTCGTTTGATCGGCCATCACTAGCGATAAATTTGCTGGTATAATTAATTGGTTGATAGTGCAAGATCAAAGAAATAATACAACCTTTGAGACATTTTCCGTATATTCAATCACACTTTTTACAACACATTCACTATACTTTTACAAGTACAAGGACTAAGTTAGGAGGCTCCCGAGATTAAGATAATCAAATCCCGAAATTAAAGTATTTTTTTTAATTAAGGATAATTACAAATCTTTTCAATAATCTCGTGGAGCTATGGAGTCAAAAAAAAATGAGGGGCAGCTCCATTAATTTCATATTCCTGCTAATCCTTTAGTCTTGTGCTGATGCATTTAGAAATGAAGATGTACACTCATGATGGACTCATCCGCTACACACAATGGCCTATGAATTGAGGTAGCATCCAGATCGGTCCAGCAGGCACAAGTATTGATCTGGGACATTTTTTCAACAATCCTCCTTCAAGAAGCCTACAAGGGAAGTTGACATCTTTCTTTTGCAGTCTCTGGGAATTATATTACCATATGACGAAGAACCACAGCCGATCCGGGTGACCTGGCTTACACCAGCTGTGATTTTTAAAACTTGATGTCAATGGCAATGCAAGGGGGACCTTTCTGTTTCCCATGATCTGCAGCAACATGGAATCAGCAAGTGTTGCAGAAGCCACTATCCTGATGCGTGAAGCTCTTCAATGCAAAGCCTCTCAATTGATGAGCATAATCATAGAAGCGGAGGATTCTGGATTACTCAAAGGATTATTGGCTTGCGAGGACTGACCATGGGGCATACACACAGTTTGCTAACATCTGCATTCTGGTTCCAAATCCTTTTGCAAAATAGGTACTTTCAGTTTATTACACATCACAATTACTTCCTTGTAGGTACTCGGCAAAAGGTACTCACAACAATCCTACAAATGCCCCCCTCACGAACAAACCTCCAGTATAAACAGGCTTTATCTATATTTTTAGGATGGTTTGTACTAAAACTGTGATTTTCCATTCGATTTAGGTCTAGTCAATAAGTTTTGTATGAACATTATGAGCCTGTAAAGGGCTTACTGTTGAATTATCGGAGAAGGATGAAGGTGCAGATGCAGATTATGGCGGAAACAGGATATCAGCTCTGCTGATGAATGTGAATACAACTGGTAGTTCGAACGTAACATAAGTGTTGTTTATAGTCGCACACACGTTTACTACATGTAGTTAAATAGATAAGCCCAATGGGCCATGAACCTGGTAGTCGCAAAAGGAGATTTCTCCAAATTTTTTTTTTAATATAATAGAGGCTACGCTACTGACAGAATTTTAGGGTTTAGGACAGAATTTTACAGAAGTGATCCTCACAGCGGATCAAAAAAATGTACAGGAAAGAAATCAGCTAAGGTAACCCTTCATCGACAATTCGCCGCATCAAACGGCGCAAACTGGTACCAAACTGTATTAACTGTCTTCAGCTTGTTTACTTACAGTTTGTTGTGAATTCTTGTTTCAATACTTTATTTATTAACAGGTAAGTCCATACTGCTTGGTTTTAATTAAAATCCGTATTTTCATTTATTAGACATTTTTCTAAGACATTCTGTGTAGCTGTTTCGCAAGTAAAAAAGAACACTACAGTCTACCCTTCGCGAGCGAAAATACGCAGAACTAGGTGCGAATAGCTCCGCCGCACTCCGACACCACTATACTGATCGGCGATTTCCTGGCATCTTGAACGCCACATCCTTACAATGGACATTGATAACTACATGGCATTGAAATCTACCCGGAACAAGCCAGATTCTGATAAAGACGGGAACATGCTCACGGACTCGGGTGATGTGGTACCTCCGGTGAAATTGTGCGAAACAGGCAATTCTTCGGAGATGGAAACTCTGGTGACTATCCCTATTCAAGCTGACATTCAAATGGGGGACCTTCTTGCCCTAGAATCCCCAATTCGTCCGAGTCTGGAACCCCCGACTATGGTGTATCCTGGAATTGAGGTAACGAAGTCACTAATTCCTCCTCCCCAAGCACCGCCCCTGCTTTCTGATTCTGGATCTAAGGGCCTAGCCAGTGGATGGTCAGGCCAGCGTACTTTCAAGGAGTGTCTCACTCATTCATCTACTGATGGTTAGCCAAATGGAAATCCAGAGGGGGATTTCGAACTCCTTTCTGAGGACACAAGGTATGGCTCCGTTAATGGTATTCCATCGGTTACTTTCTCGGACAGAATTCATCAGTTGATCGAGCATTCCATGGCACATACTGTCATTATCAGACCTCTTGGAAGACAGTTCAGTTATAACGTACTTTTGCAACGACTAGTTGTTCTCTGGAAGCTATCTGGCGATTTTCAGCTTGTGGACATGCTTGACGGCTTCTGGTGTGTGAAGCTCAAATCGCAATCTGACTATAACCGTGTGCTCTTAAATGGGCCATGGTCCCTCATGGGACACTACATAACAGTTCATCCCTGGCAGCGGAACTTTAACACAAAAGATGAACATATTGATGCTGTTCTCACATGGATCCGTATCCCCGGACTTGCTACTGAGTACTTTCATCCGGGGATGCTTGAAAAAATTGCGAAACCAATCGGAGCATTTGTCAAAGCTGACATACACACTCTCAAGGGACAGCGTGCCCAGTTTGCCAGGATTGCAGTGCGACTGAACCTCCAACAGCCTCTAGTGTCGCAGCTGCTGATTGATGGTGTCTGCTACCAGGTCCAGTATGAAGACCTTCACCGAATCTGTTTCCATTGTGGTCGTTTCGGACATATGCTGGATGAGTGTAAGGTCCAGAAGCTAGTCCCACAAGTCCCTGTCCCTGAAGGATGCCAAGGCTCTCCACCACCCCCTCCAAATGTTGATCATGATAAGGGTACCCACGGATCAGAGGAGCTTCCCACAAATTCTACCCATGAAAAATTACATCCTCCAAGTCAGCTGGATGCCCATCCACAACTGTTACCACGTTCCAACTCCAATTCACAATTTGGAGAGTGGATGGTAGCACAGAAGAATAGCAGGCGACCAACCAACCAACTCCCTACCCTTCTGAAAGGGAAAGCACCCCTCAAGCAGCCTGACAGGAGCGGGAAAATCCCGCATTTCACTTTTAATGCATCTCGTTTTGATATTCTGGCTTCTACGTCTGAACAAACTCCAACTGATCATCTAGTTTTGCAGGGACCTAACGCAGCGGAAAAACTATCCTCGGAGCTTGCAGCAACCAACATCTCCAATCCAACTTTGAGCTCAGCCAGGAGGAAAAAGAAAGGATCCAAACAGGTCAACCACGCAGAGTCCACTGATATCAGGATGCATAAGAAGACACCAGGCACATCCACAAATGCCAAAACACCTGATCTATGGGACTTGGACCCTGTCTCTACTAGTTCAAAGCGGCCTAGAATTGGGAACGCTCTTGTCCCCCCAACTGACTCTCCATCCAAACCTGTTCCTTTAAAAGACAATCCAGTCATCCCCCAATCCTACATCATGCATACTACAGAGGGAACCCACACATCAGTCACGCTTCAGCACCCCCTAGCTAACAAACCAAACAATTCTGCGTCCCCCCTGCAGCATAAACCCCCAAATCTTATCCCTGAGCAGAGACAGGAAGGCATCAGAGTTGGGGACCGGCAGTTATCTATTGGCTCCCCTAGTCGGAAGCCGAATCCTCGCAAAGCAAAACCTTTGGAGTCTGAGCATGACTTCATGGATCATGAGGACTGGAACCTCAGTGACGGGGAAATAGACCCCCCAGGAAAGGTTCAGTAAGGGATAATATTAAGTCTATTCTCTCATACAACCTGTACCTCTTGTCTTATGGCTAGACACGCGTTGAGTTTTTTATCTTGGAATGTGCAGGGTTTAAAGAATAATCGTACTTTGGCTATTTTGAAAAATCTTATTAAATTACATGGTTTGAATTTTCTTATTTTGCTTGAGCCTAGAACCAACAGTGACGCTGCTTTAGCAATTATAAAGGACATAGGTTTAGGATTTTCTGAATCTTTTCGTGTAGAGGCATGTGGTTTTTCAGGTGGCATATGGCTTCTCTGGCAACCCCATATTACTGTACAGATACTCTGCTTTGATTGGCAATTTATACATTTTTCCCTAACTGTGCCCTTATTTTCGACTTTCTCACTAACTACTGTTTATGGAAGTCCTGTTCCGCAGGTTCGAAGATCACTTTGGCGCCATCTATCAAACCTTCCGCTCACAGATTGTAAACCTTGGATGGCGATGGGTGATTTCAATTCTTTCCTCTCAGCACAGGATAAATGTAGCACACGGAATTCTAAAGGGTGTCGGTTATTTAATGAATGGCTATCTGATACGGAGATGGAACCGTTTGGTTATGCAGGCCTCAGATTCACATGGGCTCGAGGGTTATGTTTGGAAAGGCTTGACTGGGTCATTGCGAACACAGAATTGAGAACCATCACGGATACAACTCGGGTTCATCATCTGCCCCGTCTAGCATCAGACCACTCACCTGTCTTGACTGTCATGACTCCTGCAGTTGGGAGCAGATCTGAAGTGGTCCAGTTCCGTTACTTGCGAGCTTGGGAAGCGCATGACCTCTGGGAAAACTGGTTTAATCTCATGTGGAACAAAGAAGCCCCTCTTGTGGAAGCTCTTGCAGAATTACAGATAAATATTCCCAGCTGAAAGGCTGATTTTTTTGGGGATATATACAAAAGAAAAAGGCGAGCCTTGGCTAGATTGGAAGGGATCCAGAAAGCCCTAGCAAGTAGAAGGACACAATATTTGATGCACCT